>JADRCD010222623.1:0-52829 GCA_019843815.1 Montemys delectorum | reverse complement strand
TATCTATCTATCTATCTATCTATCTATCTATCTATCTATCTATCTATCCACTCTCTGTTCTGTTGCACAGCTCAGCCTGACTAGCCATCTCTTGGCTACAGTAAGCTTATTTACTTTTCCCAAGTGGATATTCCTTTTTTCCCTTGCACCTCCTAAGATGTCCTTGATCATTGATGTTTTATGGCTTCAATGTGCTGTGCTTGGTTGTGAGTTTGTTTGTTTTACTTAGGACTTGGTATACTTTATAATCTAAACTTTAGTCAGTTCTTTCTTCTGAAAAACTCTCAACCACTAAGTTCTCTAAAACTGCCACCACATATTTTTATTCTTTCCCCTCCCCAGTCTCTATTTACATTAATCATATTATTTTTCCTTAATTACTTCTTAATTTCTCCTTCTAAGGTTAATCATCTTAATCTCTTATTTTATGTATGCAGGCTGCCTATAGCTTTCAATGTTTGGATTATTAAGACTTATCTACTAGATAGATCTTATAACTCATTTATAACAGTTATATTTTTTCTAATTTCACTCATTCTTCAATTATCATCTCTTTCCTCCATCTTTTCCCATCTCAAAGTCTAAATTTCTCGATCTTTATGGTAGCTGAAGCTGGCCTAGTTTTATTTTTGGAGTGTTCTACAGAGGGGACAAGTATCAGCATCAAATGTAAATATAGAAAATACCACAACTAATATGCAGTAGAAATATGAAATGATAACGAACACTGACAGGCTCTAATTACACAGTAAATATAATGTGATCGACATGAAATCACATGGCTGTCTTTAATGTCCATGTCCTGAACTTGGCTGAGCTTTTCAGGCTGAGCATATTTCCAAAAATTTAGGAGACTAAAGAAATATAAGGAGGAGGAAAGTTCTAAAATGGTAATGGAGCAGAGTGCCCTGCAGCTGATAAGTGACAGGCAGCACATGTTGCTTATGAAGTCGTTTTAGCCTAATAAAAGCTATAGCCTCTTTCTATCTCGAGAAGAGAAAGAT
Organism: Montemys delectorum; assembly: GCA_019843815.1. Taxonomy (NCBI): domain Eukaryota; kingdom Metazoa; phylum Chordata; class Mammalia; order Rodentia; family Muridae; genus Montemys; species Montemys delectorum. The sequence goes on along the minus strand of JADRCD010222623.1, from coordinate 51,825 downwards.
GAAAGTCCTTAACCTACTAGTATCTGGTCAAGTGGAAAGCAAAGAGTGCTTTAGAGCTTCATTTTAGGAAGCATGTGGATGGAAAGTTAAATGTAGACATAATAACAATGGTTTGCTTAGGAAAACAGTAATAAAATATCCTCCAATTTATAGATTAAGGGAAAGAATATGCAGCAAATGAAAACCTAACTACACAAGGGTTCTCTTTGCAGCAAAATTTCAATAAGGCAAGCCACTCACTTTTTTTCCTTTCCACATAGTTTTTGAAGCAAAACCCCACACACACACCTAGGTTAGCCACTTTAAAATTTTCCTCTACCTTGCCTTTATTGACTACTTTATGTGCCATTCTGGCTTAGCATACATGTGGGTACCCATGATGCTGTATAAGGCTTTGCTTCTTGGCTAGCTCCTATCTAGTACATTCATTCTTTGTTCCTTCTCCCAAACAGAGTTCTATGGGCATCATACCAAAAATTCTTGAATTCCAGAGTCCTTTTTTTTCCCTGAGAGATTGTATAAACTATCAAGGCTATTGATGACGAAACACTTCAATAGATCACATCTGTCTGGGTAGAAAAGGGAGCACTTGGTGGCCTTGACTTTCCTATGCAGTTGTATCACAAAGCTTTTTCATTCAATTCAATGCCAGCAATATAGGTATCCAGTGGTTGATTGTGAAAGTTTGAATCAACAGGTCTTGACTCAGGCTTGTTCACATTGATTATTGAACTCTTTCAGGTAGCTGCCACGGCCAGAGTGCTGTGCGACATGACTGCAGCTACAGAGGCTTTGTAGAGAAATTTAAACAGTATAATCACATTACTAACTCAAGTCTAGATTCTAATTTATCAGTTATGAGGTTAGGTGAACAAGAATGCCAGCAAGCCTTTAAAAGATTTTAAGGCTCTTATTTTAATATTGTTACCAGAACATATTAACATTATTTCTATCTTCTCAGGATTTTGTGGTTTTCTTTTCTATTTGTTGCTCAGTTTGCTTGTTTGTTTTCTGTTTGTTTTAAGATACAGTTCCCAGCTTAGCTTGATCTCAAACTCACTAAGTATTGCAGTGTAGATAATGGTCCACTCTTTTACTCTTAAATTCTGGGATTTACAAATATGTGTCACTATGCCTGCTTGATTCAGTGCCATAGATCAAACTAAGGTCTCTTGCATGCTAGACAAGCTTTCTACCAACCCAACTACATCCCCAGAGCCTTATCCTAGTTACTTTGTGCCATACAATGTTGAAGCATTTGCCTTATATTTATGTATAAATGTCTAGATTCTATGCTTCTCAAATCCTAAGTGTTGGTATCCTGGTTGCTGAAGATCTGAAGCAGAGATTTATGAAAATCTGAGAAGGCACAAAACACATACTTTAATAACACCCCAGCCCTGGAATTTCACCCTATTTTTATGTTGCCTCCATGGGTTGTAACTGAAATCCTCCATGATTTATGCAAGGATTAGCTGTAGCTGTCCTCTGTAGATGGGTCTTTTGACTTAAAGTACCTTCCCTCTGAGCCACTGAAACCTCATTTCAAGGTGTTTACCAGATCATTGACTTCAAAGGTAGCCCAACTTCAGTTTCTCCTCCAGTCCAAGATCTATTTGTATTAGTTGGGAATAACACTTCTGCCTATGGCTAGAGAAAGGGATCCAAAGGCAGGCAACAGAGTCAGAGACAGCCCACTCTAATTGTTAGGGGATTCACATGAAGATGAAGCTGCATATCTGCTACAAATGTGCAGGGGGGCCTAATTCCAGACCCTGTATGCTCTTTGATTGGTGGTTGAGTGTATGTAAGACCCCAGGTTAGTTGACTCTGTGGGTCTTCTTATAGTGTCCTTGACCTATTTGCTCCCTCAGTCTTTCCCCCTACTTTCTCTCTCTCTTTTGTTTTGTTTTTCGAAACAGAGTTTTTCTGTATAGCTCTGGCTAGCCTGGAACTTACTCTATAGACCAGGCTGGCCTCGAACTCAGAAACCCACCTGTCTCTGCCTCCCAAGTCCTGGGATTAAAGGCATGAGCAACCACTGCCCGGCTTCCCCCTACTCTCCTCATGCTCATCCTAATGTTTGCCTGTGGGTCTCTGCATCTGTTTCCATCAGCTGCTAAATGAAGCCTCTTAGAAGACAGTTATGCTAGGTTCCTGACGCAAGCATAGCAGTGTATCACTAATAGTATCAGGGGGTGGCTCTGTCACATGGGATAGGTCTCAATTTGGGGCAGTAATTGGTTGGCTGTTATCTTACTTAGTCTCTGCTCCATCTTTATCCCTACCCATTTTGTAGGCAAGACAGATTTTGGGTTGAAGGTTTTGTGAGTCAGTTGGTGTTCTTCTCCTTCCACTGGAAGTTCCACCTGGCTATAGGATCTGGCCACTATATACCATATACCCAGCTGCTAGGAGTCTCAGCTTGTGTCACCTCCATAGAGTAGCTTCTCTAGTACTAGGAGATTGACTTGTACCAGAGATGCCCCTTTAGAGAATTCAATGCCCCACACCTGCTCTTCCCACACCTGACCTCCATGCCCATTCCCTTGCCCACTTCCTCTCCCATCTAGTTCCCTCCATCCATCCACTTCCAATCTCTATTTAATTTCTCTTGCTGAGTTAGAATCATGCATCTTCACTTGTGCCCTTCATGTCATTTAGCTTCTATAAGTCTGTGGATAGTAGTATAGTTATCCTCTATTTTATGGCTACTATCCACTTATGAGTGAGAACATAACATGCTCTCTTTCTGTGTCTGGATTATGTCACTCAGGATGATATTTTCTAGTTCCAATCAATTGCATGCAAGTTTCATGATGTCTTTGTTATTAATAGCTGAGTAGTATTCCATTGTGTAAATGTACCATATTTTCTTTATTTATTCTTTGGTTAAGGGACATCTAGGTTGTTTCCAGTTTCTGGGTATTACAAATACAACTGCAATGAACAAGTGGAACATATATCTTTATGGTATAGTGGAGCATTTTTTGAGTATAAGGTCGGGCATGGTATAGCTGAGTCTTGAGGTAGAACTATTCCCAATTTTCTGAGAAACTGCCAAATTGATTTCCAAAGTGGTTGTACAAGTTTGCAGTCCCACCAGAAATAGCGAATGTTCCCCATGCTCCACATCCTAACCAGCATCCACTGTCATTTGAGTTTTTGATATTAGCCATTCCAACTGGTGTAAGGTGGAATCTAGAGTCATTTTGATTTGCATTTCTCTGATGACTAAGGATGTTAGATATCCCTTTAAGTGCTTCTTGGCCATAAGTGATTCCTCTATTGAGAATTCTCTTTTTAGCTCTGTACCTCATTTTTAAGTTGAGTTATTTGATTTGTTGGGGTATAACTTGAGTTCTTTATATATTTTGGATATTAATTTTTTGTTGTATGTAGGGTTGGTTGGTGAAGATCTTTATCCATTGTGTAGACTGATATTTTGTCCTATTGATGGTGTTCTTTATTAATTATTAATTCTTGATCTTAGTGCCTGAGCTGTTAGTGTTTTCTTTGGGAAGTTACCTCCTGTGCCAATGTATTCAATGCAATTCCCTGTTTTCTCTTCTATTAGATTTAGTGTATCTGGTTTTGTGTTGAGGTCTTTGATTCACTTGGACTTGAGTTTTATGCAGATTAATAATAAATATTGGTCTATTTGCATTCTTCTACATTAGACCAGCACCATTTGTTGAACATGCTTTCTTTTTTCCATTGTATGATTTTGGCCTCTTTGTCAAAAATTAAGTGTCCATAAATGTGTGAGTTTATTTCTGGTTATCAGTTCTATTCCGTTGACCAACCTGTCTGTTTCTGTACCAATACCAAACAGATTTTTATCACTACTGATCTGTAGTACAGTTAGAGGTCAGGTATGGTGATTCCTTCAGAAGTTTTTTTATTTCACAGGATTGCTTTAGCTCCTGTTGTTGCTGTTACTGTTGTTGTTGGTGGTGGTGGTAGTTGGTTGGTTGGATGTTTTTTGGTTGTTGTTGTTTTGTTTTGTGTTATTCGTATGAAGTTGAGAATTACTCTTTTAAGGTCTGTAAAGAATTGTGTTGAGGTTTTGATGGGAATTGCATTGAATCTGCAGATTGTTTTGGTAAAATGGCCATTTTCACTATTTTAATCCTACCAATTGATGAGAATGGGAAATATTTCCATCTCCTGATATTTTCTTTGATTTCTTTCTTTGGGAATTTGAAGGTCTTTTCATATAGGTCTTTCAGTTGCTTGGTTAGAATTACACAAAGATATTATATGTTATTTGTGGCTATTGTGAAGAATGCTGTTCCCCTAATTTCTTTCTAAGCCACTTTATAGTTTGTATAAAGAGGGATACTGATTTTTTAAAGTTAATTTTTTTATTTAACCACTTTGCTGAAGGTGTTTAGCATCTGTAGGAATTCTCTGGGGTCATTCTTTGTATACTGCCATATCATCTACAAAAACCAATATGTTTCCAATTTGTATCCGCTTGATCTCCTTTAGTTATCTTACTGCTAGAATTTCCCGTACTATATTGAATATATACAGAGCAAATAGGCAGTGTTGCATTATCCCTGATTTTAGTTGAACTGCTTCTCTCCATTTAATTTGATGCTGACAATTGGCTTGTTGTATATTACACTTATTGTGTTTTGGTACTGGCCTATGATCCCTGATCTCTCCAAGACTTTTAACATGAAGAGGAGTTAAATTTGGTCAAAGGCTTTTTCAACATCTAATAAGATGATCATGTTGTTTTTTTCTTTCAGTTTTCTTATATGGTGGCTTAAATTGATGGATTTTTGTATATTGAACCATCTCTGCATCTCCGAGATGAAGCCTACTTGATCATGATGGATCATGTTTTTTATGTATTCTTGGATTTGGTGTTCAAGAGTTTTATTGAGTTTATTTGTATCAATGTTCATTAGGAAATTGGTCTGAAATTCTCTCTCTCTTTTTGAGGCTTTGTGTGGTTTAGGTGTCAAGCTGACTATGGCCTCATGTAATGAGTTTGGCAATGTTCCTTCTGTTTCAATTTTGTAGAACAGTTTGAAGAGTACCGAGTAGCTCTTTTTTTGAAAGTCTGTGCTGAAAACATCTGGCCCTCGGATTTTTTATTTGTGGGGGTGGGGAAGTGTTGTAGTTGGGAGATTTTAATGACCACTTCTATTTCCTTAGGGGTTATAGGATTATGTAAATTGTTTACCCAATCTTGATTTAGCTTTGGTATGTAGTCTTTATCAAGAAAATCATCCAATTCGTTTAGATTTTCCCATTACATGGAGTACAGGTTTTTGCAGTAAGACATAACGATTCTACAAATTTCCTCAGTGTATTGTTGTTATGTCTCCCTTTTCACTTCTGATTTTGTTAATTTGGACACTGTCTCTCTGTCTTTTAGTTAGTTTGGGTAAGGTTTTTTTTATCTTGTTGATTTTCTCAACGAACCAGCTCTTGGTTTCCTTGACTCTTTGTATTGTTGTTTTTGTTTCTAATTTATTGATTTCAGCCCTGAGTTTGATTATTTCCTGCCATTTACTCCTCTTTGGTGTTTTTGCTTCTTTTGGTTCTAGAGCTTTCAGGTGTGCTTTTAAGTTGCTAGTATGAGATCTCTCTAATTTCTTTATGATGCCATGTAATGCTATGAAATTTCCTCTTAGCACTGCTTTCATTGTGTCCCATAAATTTGGTAATGTTTTGCCTTCATTTTCATTGAATTTTAGAAGGCGGTTAATTTCTTTCTTTTATCTTCTCTGACTCGTATTTCTTCAGTAGAGAGTTGTTCAATTTCCATGAGTTTGTAAGCTTGCTCTTGTTTTTGTTATTATTGAAGTCCAGCTTTAATCCATGGTGGTCTGGTAAGACAAAAGGGGTTATTTCAGTTTTCTTGTATCTTCTGAGACTTGTTTTGTGAGTGAGTAGATGGTCAATTTTTGAGAAGGTTGTATGAGGTGCTGAGAAGTTAATTTTTTTTTTGGTGAAATGTTCAATAGATATCTAGGTTAGGTCCATTTGAATCATAACCTCTGTTAGTTTCATTATTTCTTTGCTTAGTTTCTGTCTAGCTGACTTGTCCATTGGTGAGAGTGGAGTACTCCACTATTAACAGAGGAGTCTCCCACTATTAATGTGTAGGTTTGATATGTGATTTAAGGTTTAGAAATGTTTCTATTACAAATATGAGTGCCCTTGGTCATCCTGTTTCCCCTTGCAAGGAGGGACGGGGACCTGGGAGGGAGAGAGGAGGAGGAGGAAATAAGGGGGCACTATCAGGTGCTTCAGGGGACAGGAGTCAGGAAATTGAATAAAAGTATGTAGCAGTGGGGGATGAGGAACTGGGGATAGCCCCTGGAGAGTCCCAGACGCCAAGGAAACAAGAGGCCCCCAGGACCCAACAGGGATGGTTTTAGCTGAAATGTGCAGAAAAGGGGAGAAAGAACCTGTAGAGACCACCTCCAGCAGATAGGCACAGCCCCTGGTCAAAGAATGGGGCCACCCACCCATCTCAAAGTTTTTAGCTCAGAAATGTTCCTGTCCAAAGGAAAAACAGGGACAAAAAATAAAGCAGAGATGGAAGGAAAGGCCATCCAGGGACTTCCCCACCTCGAGATTCATCCTATTTGCAGACACCAAACCTGTTGCTGTTGCTGTTGCTGTTGCTGTTGCTGTTGCTGTTGCCAATAGGTTCTTGCTGAGAGGAATCTGGTGTGCCTGTTCCTTGGTAGGTCTGGCCTGCAACTGACCAGTGCAGATGTGGATGCTTGGAGCCAACCATCAGACTGAGCTCAGGGTCCCAGGGGGTGGGGGTGGGGGGAGCCGACAGAAGGACTGGAGGAGCCGAGGGGGATTACAACCCCATAGGAAGAACATCAGCTGGCTGGACGACCCAGTGCTCCCAGGGACTAGACCACCAACCAAGAAGTGTACAGAGAGGGATCTATGGCTTCAGGTACATATGTAGCAGAGGATGTCTTTGTCTGACATGAATGGGAGGGGATGTCCTTCATTCTGTGGAGGTTTGATGCCCCAGCAAAGGGGGATGCTGGAGCAGCAGTGGAGCATGAGAAGGTGTGTAGGTGGGAGAGCACCTTCATAGAAGCAAAGGAGAGGGAGGAGAGGGAAGATGTGGAATGGGGGTGGGGTTCTTGAGGGGTAAATAGAAAGTGGGATATTATTTGAGATGTAAAAGAATGGAATGATTAATAAAAATAATAATAGTAAAACAAAAATCTATTTTTTGCTAATAAGGGGGAAAAAAACAAAACAAAACAAAACAACCCAAAACCAGATGTGAGTGCCCTTGCATTTGGGGCATGTCTTCAGAGTTAAAGTGTCTTCATGGTGGATTTTCCCTTTGATAAGTACGAAGTGTCTGTCTACATCTCTTTTGATTATTTTTGGTTGAAAGTCTATTTTACTAGATATTAGAATAGCTACTCCAGCTTGCTACCTAGGTTCATTTGCTTGGAAAATCTTTTCCATCCCTTTACTCTAGGTAATGTCTGTCTTTGTTTCTGAGGAGTGTTTCTTGTTTGCATTAGAATGATCAATACTGTTTTTACATCCATTCTGTTAGTCTATGTCTTTTTATTTGGGAATAGAGTCCATTTATATTGATAGATGTTAATGGCAAATGATTTCTTTATCCCTTTTATTTTTATGTTGTTTGTGGCTCTGTGTGTGTGTGTGTGTGTGTGTGTGTGTGTGCATGCTTCCCTTCTTCTGGCTTTACTGATATGGATATATTTATTTCCTGTGTTTTCTTGGGGTGTAGTTAGGCTCCTTAGGTTAGAATTTTCCTTCCAGTATCTTCCATAAGGTTAGATTTGTGGATAGATAATGCTTACATTTTGTTTTTTTTTCACTTAATATCTTGTTTTCTTCATTTCTGGTCACTGAAAGTTTTGCAGGATATAGTGGACTGGGCTGACATTTGTGATCTCTTAAATTGTGCAAGATATCTTCTCAGGTCCTTCTGGCTTTTGGTCTCTCTTGAGAAGTTGTATTTCCCCTTACAGCTTTTAATATTCTTTCTTTGCTCTGTACATTTAGTGTTATTATTATTATTATTATTATTATTATTATTATTATTATTATTATTATGTGGTGGGAGGATTTTCTTTTATACTTCAATCTACTTCTTGTTCTGTAAGCTTCTTGTAGATTTATAGGTATATCCTTTCTGTAGGTCGGGGAAATTTTCTTCTATGAATTTGTGGAAAATATTTTCTTGGCCTTATATTTGGGGATCTTCTCATTCTATTCCTATTGTTCTGAGGTATGGTCTTTTCATTGTTTCTGAGACTTCCTGGCTATTTTCTGTCAGGAATTTTTTAGATTTAACATTTTCTTTGACAGATATATCAATTTCTTCAATCATTCCTTTTACACCTGAGATTCTCTGTTCCATCTTTTGTATTCTGTTGGTGATAAATGCATCTGTAGCTCCTGTTCTTGTCCCTAGGTTTTCCATCTCCAAGATTTCTTCAGTCTGTGCTTTCTTTATTGCTTCTATTTCCATTTTTAGGTCTTGAGCAGTTTTATTCATTTCCTTCATCTGTTGGATTGTATTTCCCTGCATTTCTTTATTAGACTGATTCATTTCCTCCTTAAGGGCCTCTATCACCTTTATAAGATTGGATTTAAGGTCATCTTCTTGTGCTTTACCTCTGTTAGAACTACAGGGCTTGCTGTAGAGAGATAGCAGGGCTCTGGTGGTGCCACATTGCCCTGGATCTTGCTGATTGTGTTTTATGCTGGCCTTTAGCCTTTTGTTTGTCTGTGGTGTTGGCTGAATGTTCCTGAGGTTATCAGGACTCCTTGTGGAGACAGGCAGACCATTGAACCTAACAATGGCGCTCAGGGAACAGCATGCTCATGCTTATGTCTGCTGGCTGTGCTCCAGGTGGATCTGAGGCACTCCAGCCCTCCTCAGGAAGACAGGCAGAGCTGTGGGCAAGATAATAGAGGTCAGAGGACAGCATGCAGCTCTCCTCTCTGGTAACTTTATAATTATATTGCTATGTGTTTATAATTATTTCCAGAATGTCTATTTGTTTGGAAAGAGGGCAAGTTTATGCATCATCTCAGTTTTACATTTTGACTTGAAGCTGAGGATAAACATCTTTTGATCTTAGTTCTAAATATTAAGGAGAAAACCAGGGATGGGCTCTAGTTCAATCTGGCTACATTTGGAGAGTATAGCAGAGTGTCACTGTATTGTAGCATTAAAGTGTCTGTCAGAGGCACCTCTATGAGTAGAAAGGCAATTCTGATTGTAAGGCTGAACACGTACACCATAAATATTTATTATTGAGCCCACAAGGAAGATTTGTGGTATTTTTATTTTCGACTCTTTTATCTAAAATTATCAGGATACCAAATTCTCTATTTATTACTTATTCTGAATCTAGCTTGCATCATGTATCCAAATTGATATAATCTACATTTACGTACAATTTAAATATCTTTTGCAGAATTACAGAAATAAGCATCTCTTGACGGAGGTTAAGATTTCTGATAGAGTTTGGATATCCATGTAATAAAAATGAGAAATAGACTCCTATTCCTACTTAATGCAAATGAGAATATGGAAATAACAATATAGCAAATATTCCCGCAATATGGTTCACTGTGTGAGATTTTTCCTGTTTGTTTCATGATTGATTGAACATTTCAAAGCAATGTCCTGAGTGGCTAGTGAAAGAGAGAATTCATGATGAGAGGCTCTCATCAGCCTGGTTACTGACAGCAGATTGATTTCAATTTCATATTCCAGGATTCACACAATAGTCTAGTGCTCATAAAAAGGGAAGCAGCCTGTAGCTGAATGAGTATTTGTATAAGCACTTAGATAACCCAGAGACAAACCGTGCATACATACAAATACAGAGATAACAAGATGCCTTGGGATGTGTGGCAGATCTTCATTTTATTCCTAAGGAGACCTAAGAGTGTGCACATTGGAAGCTTTTTATAAAGAGCCTGTCATTGAAATGCACTTCAGATCTTTCTCTAGAGATCATATTCCTGAGAAATGATATTATGTCCTCTATTTATAACGCAGCCTGTGAATTTCTTTAACATTACCCAGTAGGGTCTGTCTGCTTACCTTCCTTTCTAGTGTGCTTGGAGGAATGTATTGGTGGAGATTTACATAAATCAAGCATTCACAGCCAACCAAAAATGTATTCTCATTATTATCTTGCCAGTAGTTCACTTTTGTAGTGGTTTTCTAACCCCAAATGTGTCCTTCTGTCTTTCTTTTTTTTTTTTTTAAAGATTTATTTATTTATTATGTGGGATTTTTTTTAATTAGGTATTTTCTTTATTTACATATACATTTTCCCTTTCCCAGGTTCCCCTCCAAAACAAACAAACAAACAAACAAACAAAAACAAGAACAAACCCCTTTTGCCTTCCCCCTCCCCATGCCTGTCACCCCACCCTCTCCCACTTATTGGCCCTGGCATTCCCCTACACTGGGGCACAAAACCTTCACAAGGCCAAGGTCCTTTCCTCCTATTGATGATCGAATTTGCAATCCTCTACTATACACATGCTGCCAGAACATTCAATCCCACCCTGTATAGTCCTTGATTGGTGGTTGGGTTTTGAACTCATGACCTTCAGAAGAGTAGTCGGCACTCTTAACCCCTGAGCCATCTCTCCAGCCGGTTTCCTTCTTTCTTATTTGATCTTTATGGCAAACTGTATGAGTTAGATTTTATTAGGTTCAGAAAATTCATACCTGAAATGTAATACAGCCATACAAACTAATAATAATTTTAACATAATGACATTTAGCAATTCTGACTAATGCCTTATTCGACTACTTCCCTCTAATTAATAGTTTGGGTAATACTAGAAAAGCCAACTAATATTTCTGAATTTCAGTTTCTTCATTCATAAATTTCAGAAAATGATACTTGGCTCACATATACATTGCATGGCAGTAATGAGCTAGGGAACAGGAATGCATCTTTTAAAATATCTAGCATATGGTATGTTCTTAATAAATATATGTGAAATAATCAGATTTACATTGGAGGGTTCTCTTAGAATGTAGTCAGAAGGCTTTTGACTTTCTCCTACTCATTCAGTAATTAACAGGTTGAATACTATGACCCTGACCTCCTTCTTGGGAACAAGAGTATTACTGCTTCACAAATATGGCTGAACAGAGCTAAGTGTTTAGAGGAATGAATTTGACTTATGTTGATTATAACCTCAACCAATAACCTGTTTTAACTGCACAAAAAAGAATGTTTTAAGCCATTGAATGTAAATGGATATGTGATAAATCAACATCTTCTAGTAACTGCTGGCCTTGTGCTGAAAATAATTTCAAGGTCAATCTGGTTTAACAGAAAATAGTACTATTCATTTAAAACAAAGTATTTAGCATTTATATAAATTCAACTAAGAATAAATCCATCTATAGTAAAAATCTTAGCTATATATAGAATATTTAAGGGCTTGAAGAAACCATATTCACATATACATTTGGATATGAGAGAAGCTAGCAAAGGAACATTTAGATGTGATGATAGTGACACGGGCACTGATTAGGTTTAGAGGTCTGTGCTAGGGAACTTAGTTAAGCCTCTCTGGTGTCAAAACCAGAAGAGAACATGCAAAAGAGAAGTGACAATGATGCTGGATTTTCACCTGTCAGAGATTTTTAACCTTGACTGACACATCAGTATTATCTGTAGAGCTTCTTAAAATTGCTGATGAGTAGGAAGAACACCTACAGGATTTTTAGGGCACCAAAATGACTGCATTTGTAGAGGCAAATATATGTTATAACAGATCTGTCTAATTTATTGAATGTCTAGCAGGAATGACCCTAATGTAAGAACTAGGTTCTTACATTACACTGGCATACTGACAGTGCCCTGTCAATATTAACTTATTCACTTTGGAAATTATATCACATTTGGGGGAGATGTTAAAAGTTGGGGAGGTCACACATAAAATGTACATGAAAAGTTTGTATCTTGCTAGGTTTCTTTATAAATCATAAATTTGTTTAAAATAATAATATCTAGTTTAAAATCTTGGTATTCTTTATTATGCCTGACATGTATTAGACTATGAAGTCTGGCTGAAGACCAAGGCAATGCAGCTTTATCAGCTGATTCTGACAGATGCACACATAAATGTACTAGTCTTTGTGTTAGTTATTCCTACATGCTTCTTTTAAATTTTTTCTTTTATTTTTGATATTATAATAAATTACATCATTTGCCATTTTTTCTTTTTTTCCTTGCTTCAAACCGTCCCATATGGCCCTCCTTTCTCTCTTTCAAATCTATAACTTCTTTCTTCATTAATTGTTATTATGTACATATATATTGATAAATTCGTAAAAATATCCTGCTCAGACTGTTATGACATTACCTGCATTTATGTTTTCAGGACTGACCTTGACTTAATATAATGTATAACTCTAGTCCTCTTCTCAGATTCTAGAATACATATACTCTCCTTTAGATAAACTATAATCTCATAATCTCTCTCTCTCTCTCTCTCTCTCTCTCTCTCTCTCTCTCTCTCTCTGTTTGTGTGTGTGTGTGTGTGTGTGTGTGTGTGTATGGTATCTTGAGACCAAAAAAATTGGTAATAGATGTCTTCCTTGATTTCTTTCTACCTTGTTTTCCCTGAAAATGGAACTCCAAGACTAATCTGATCTGGCTGGCCAGAAAGTTTCAGAGATCCTCTTTTCTCTGTGTCCCACGTGCTGGGATATAGGCATAAAATTATTTCATTGTTACATCATATCTATAATTTCACAACCCACAGATTGAGAACCTAAAGTTTAGTGCATCTCTTAGTGTACCATGTCCTCAGTGGGAAACTACAACAATCTAACCAAGACAAGATGACAAATGGCACAGAACCTTCAGGAATGAAGGTATGGGTCACTCACTCTTCTAGGAACAGAGTCAAGACCTGCTGGGATGCTTGCTGAGGCCTGAGGAAATATAGAATGGGTAATAGAAGAAGGTAGTTATAAGTACCATATAAATATATGGCCTTGTGACATGTTAACATATGATTGTATCTCAAGATGACAAGAAGTAGACCAATGATGGCTACTTTGGTTGCAACTTGACTACATCTGAAGTTAACTAAAACTGGAAAAGGTTGGCAGCACCTATGAGGGATTTTTAATTATTTAAGTCATTTGCCTTGGAAAATCCCCTTCTCATCTGGATCTTTGAGGTAGGAAGACATACCTTCAATCTTGATCTTCTGAGGTGGGAAGGCTCTCCTCTAATCTGGGCTCCAACTTCTGCTGAAAGCCTATATAAAGGATATGGAAGAAGGAAGCCTTGCTTTTTGCCTGCTTCATCTCATCCATGCTAGCATGTCTACTCCTTCACTGGCATTAGAGCCTACATGGTTAGGATTCCACTGTATACTGAGGATCAGCTGAAGCATCCAGCCTAGTGAACTGAACAACCACTAGATTTTAGATCTTCCATCACAGGCAGCCATTGTTGTTGATTTAGCTGGACCAAGTCTGCAAGTCATTCTAATAAATCCCCCTTTAGATATAGATATGGATATCGATATATATAGAGAGACATATATATGTATTACATACTATATATATACTATAGTATATATTCTAGTATATATATATACATGTATATATATATTCTATTATCCATTTATATATTCACTCATATGTATATATATGTATATATGTTTATACATTCATTCATTCTAAAAATTTTGCTATTTTAGAGTACCCTGATTAATATATTAGGGATTGGAACTCAGATCCTTATGCTTCTGGGCAAGAATTTTATCAAAGAGGCAGTTATTTTCAACCCCAAATAATTAATCTTGGATGATTGAAATGGGGCTTTGTTTCCTTTTGGTAATTTGAAGAAATTTTCTAGTATCTGAAGAATAAACTTGAGTTGCTATCAGTGAAATTACTACAAAATGAATAAAGCCCAGTAGAGTCTCTAATTGGGAGAAAAATAGGGAAATAGGCCTTCATGGTTAAGGTGAAATTGAATACCAATTGATGTTTCCATGATAAATTGATATTCTGGGCCATTGCTTCTTAAATTAAGGTCCCTTGGACTGTCCAGAAGTCCACACTTTACCCATGATAACTTGTTTTTAATTTGACTTTTTCATTTTGGGCAATACTCTTAAAGTCCTGGTAGAAATATATAATGGCTTAGCTGACCAGATTATAAATTAATGCGGCCTGGACATTTTAATGTCCACATGGTGTTTGCATTTACAGTCAGATGGTTGCCAAATGGTTGACCAGCTAATAAGAAGAACAGATGAAGTAATATGTAATGATGTTTTCAAGCTAAATGCAGGCTGAATGAGCTCTAGGATCACTACATAAATCAACATGTTAAAGTACTTTGGACATAATGATACAAAGAAATGCAAATGATTCACAGCATTGAGATGCCACATGGCACAAAGCAGTGAAGACCATATATAAAATAAAACAAAACAAAGCAATCATGCCATGTGCATACTTTAACAAGGGACCAAATTCCAACAAATATTGCTTCTCACACATAATGATTTTCATATGAATAGCATTTATAGGTAGTTTTGACTATGTTTAATTTATCAGTCTGTTTGTTTAACAGTCATAGTTATATGGATGTGTTTTATACATAGAACATAAATATGTCAATATCACCAATATTTAAATAACAAAAGTTTTAAAATTAATATAAAATTTCCAAAAATGTATGTTTTTCTATGTCAAGGGTATATTTCTCCATTTTGAGAAAGAGTGTTAACTTTCTGGTTTAAAACTTGCTCTTTGTCATTGGCAAATTGATGTCTTAAAATATTTGGGAATCTAAATATTCTTAATTTAAGGCATATGTGGAACTTTATTATATGATTTCGAAATCCCATCTTTCTGTATATTCTATCTCAGTCTGACTAATTCTTCAACAATTAAAAGAATGCATAGCATATAAATCACTTCCATGAATCTTACTGAGATTCCTATCTTTGGTAAATATCTTCATTAGTGACTATGGCTACAAGTAGGAGTTTTACAGAAAGACTCTCTTGACCACAAGTCCTTGATATGCTATTTATGCTTAGATTACCTTTCACAACTTATGTAACTTCACAGAAACCTTCCTTACCTATTGGAAGATAACAGTGGTGCCAACTTGAGCTGGTTCTGAAAATTACTAACATAATCTACGTGAACTGATCCAGTAGAGAGGAGAAAATGTTCGGAAAATATTTCATTCTTTTACAGAAGGGATGTTAATATGCTGTAAAAGGATCAAATGTTTTCTGAAGAATTGTAATAGATCTCCTACTCTGTAGTTTTCTCACAGAATGATATGACTCACTTAATCTCCTAGTTCTTTTCATTAGCAATGTAAGAAAAATTTTTTATAACAAATAATTTCCTCCCTGTCTTGTGTAGCTATGGCAATGTTCATTTTCTAATTCATTAATGGGTAAGAGAATGAGCTTGTGTGTCCTCCTACTTGAGTTGGATTCTTAGGGTTAATTATGTTTTGAAATTTAAAAAAAAATATTTTCATTTTGGAGAGGTTATACTGTACATGTACTGGGATTGTATAATACTAACCAGAATGATGTAGGATTTAAAAACAATAGGACTAAGCTGCACAACTACTACAAATGTACAGGAGTCCTGGGTCCAGCAAGATTTTTTACCCATGGAGGGCTTCGTCTTCTCTCAGGAGAAGGGAAGGAGGAAGTGGGAGGGGGAGAGGGTTTGTGAGGGTAGGACTGAAAGTAGTAGGAAGGAGGACTATGACTGAAATGTAAAGTGAATCAATCAATCAATAAATAAATAAACAAACAAAAACTATGATCAAGTATATTACTTATTTCTTCATTGAAATATAGGGAGAGTCATATTAAGTTATATACATGGAAACCATCAGTAGCCTTACATTGTTTAAATTAGGTATCTATCTACCACTAAATCAATTTTGATGCCAGGGTTACCAGAAACTTGGTTTCTCGGGAATTTTAGACTTCATTGTTATTGATAAGCATCCATAGACCTGCACAGACTACTCAAGGATTAAAGACTTAAGTCATTTTAGCCATTCTTATCAATCTAAGGTGGAATCTCAGGATCATTTTGATTTGCATTTCTCTGATCATTAAGGACTTCAAACATTTCTTTAAGTGTTTCTCAGTCACTTGCGATTCCTTTGTTGTGAATTCTCTGTTTAGCTCTATAGCCCATTTTATTTTTTGTTGGATTGTGTGGTTTTATGGAGGCTAGCTTCTTGAGTTCTTTATATATTTGGATATTAGGCCTATCTCAGATATGAGATTAGCAAAGATATTTTTCCCAATCTGTAGGTTGCTAATTTGTCTTATTGACTGTGTCTTTTGCCTTACAGAAGGGTTTCAGTTTCATGAGGTCCCACTTATCAATTGTTGGTCTTACAACCTGAGCCTTGGTGTTCTGTTTAGGAAATTTCTCACTGTGCCAATGTGTTCAAGGCTCTTTTCCACGTTCTCTTCTATTAGATTCAGTGTATCTGGTTTTATGTTGAGGTCCTTGATCCATGGGGACTTGAGCTTTGTGCAAATACCAAGGATACAATCCACAGAACTCAAGAAGATTAACAGCTGAAGGGCCCAAGTGAGGATTCTTCAATCCCACTTGGGAGGGAGAAGAAAGCAATCGCAGGAGGTTGAGGGACATGGGTAAAAGTGTCAGGGAGAAGGGGAAAAGGGGAACATGATCAGGTGTGGGGGGGAGAGACAGGAGAGAAGCCCTGAGGGCCAGCAGAATGAATGGAAATATGTAACCTTGGCAGGGGGCAGGGGGATTAGGGGTACCCTCTGGAAAGTACCAGAGACCTGGGAGGTGAGAGGTTCTTAGAACTCAAATGGAGGGACCTTAAATGAAATTCCCAAAAGTGGGTAGAAGGAAGTCATAGAGTCCACCTCCAAAGAAATCAAGTGGAGGGAAGGAGTTGCTATTCCATAGTCAAAAATTCTGACTCAGAATTGTTCCTCTCTAAAAGAATTGCAGGGGCAAAAATAGAGAAGAGACTGAGGGAAAGGAGGTCCAGTAACCAGCCTAACTTGGGATCCATCTCAAGGGGAAACTCCAAGGCCTGACACTATTACTGATGCTATGGGGTGCTTATAGACAGGAGCCTAGCATGGCTGTCTCTGAGAGGCCCAAAATGCAGCTAACTGAAACAGAAGCAAATACTTACACCCAACCATTGGACTGAAGTCAGGGACCCCTGTGGTTGAATTAGGGAAAGGCTGGAAGAAGGTGAGGAGTAGGGTGTCCCTATAGGAAGACCAGCATTCTCAACTAACCCACACCCCTGTGATCTTTCAGACACTGAGCCACCAAACAGGCAGCATACACATGGTCTCAGGCCCAGGACACCTATACAGTAGAGGACTGCCTAGTCTTGCCTCAGTGGGAGAAGAGGTGCCTAATCCTTGGAAGACTCGAGGCCCCAGGAAGTTGGGAGGCCGGGATGGATGCAGGGCATCTTCTGGGAGACAGGGCAGAGGAGGAATGGTATGAAGAACTGTGGGAGGGGGGACCAGGAAGGGAGAGAGCAACTACTGGACTGTAAAAAATTAAAGCAATAAAAAAAAGACTGAAATCATAATATAGTGCAAAAGATTATACAACATGACATTCCAGATTCAGGAGCTTTGACTCAATTATTGAGTTTTAACATAATGCTTCATGATATGAAATGATTCTTCTCCTCTGACATGATTCTCTATTTATAAAAGTTTATATGAGAAGTCCAGGGATTATAAGCTAATTCAGCACACAATGGTACTTGTCATAGGGCAAAGAGAAAACTAACATGCACAAATTATCCTCTGACCTCCACACATACAACATGTCATTCACACACACACACTTAAACAAAAATAATATAGATATAACAAAAATTTAAAGTACAGTGTTCTATTTCAAATTAAAATAACTATAGATGCTATTAATGTTCACTATGAAATACTACACTATTCACTGAATGAATAAATATTAAGGCTTGATCCATGCTAGCACTTTTTAGTGCATTGTAGATGCCATTGTGAACAATTTCCTCTTTGAACTAATATTCTAGTAAGAATAGAAGTGGGTATGAAGGAGAGATAAAAATGTAAACAAGAACATTTCTAGTTTTGACTAATACCATACTAGTTTTCAAAGGTAGTATGACAGAGAATGTTGGGACACTACAGTTTGGTTCAGGGAGTACCAGACTTCAGTGGAGGAGGCTTTTAAGCTTGCATCTGAATGATAGAGAGTCAGTTTTGTATGAATTTAGGTGCGGTACATTCCTGAAAGAAAAAGTTGTCAAGTACCAAAGGCCCATGGAAGAATCTAGGCCTGGAGCCCTAGAGTGTGGTAGCTAAAGGAAACATTGCAGGAGATGAAACTAGAGGGAAAACAGGGTCATGTGGGCTTTACCCACACTAATACAGGAGGGAAGGAAAGTAAGCTTTTGCCTCAATAATGTTCATGTAAGAACTATTGGTCTCTAGAGACCCATTATAACTAGCCGCAAGGAAAGAAACCTCTATTCTGCTTCAAGAAAAATGTTTAAATGAATATGAAACTCAGAGACTGAATAAGAGCTTCAGTGAAGAAAAAAAAACAAATCAAGAGCCATAGGAAATAAAATAAATGCCATTAATCATTTATTGACTGGGTGCTAAAGCAAATTGCTTCCAATGGTCTCTAGGACCGCAGTACAGAAACAAGCCATAAATATTTCTTTTTTTCTTATTTTTCCTTTTATTAAATATTTTCTTTATTTACATGTCATATTTCCCACTTTCCCCTCCAAAAACAAAAACAAAAACAAAAACAAAAAACAACAACAAGAACAAACCCCTGTTCCCTCCTCCCTCCCCCTGCTCGCCACCCAACCTTCTCCTGCTTACTGGCCCTGGCATTCCCCTACACTGGGGCACAGAACCTTCACAGGGCCAAGGGCCTCTCCTCCCATTGATGACCAATTTGGCCATCCTCTACTAAACACATCCTGCCAGAGCAATCAGTCTCATCATGTGTACTCCTTGATTGGTGGTTTAGTCCCTGGGAGCTCTAAGGGTACTAGTTAGTTCATATTGTTGTTCGTCCTAAGGGGCTGCAAACTCTTCAGCTCCTTCGGTCCTTTCTCTAGCTCCTTCATTTGGGACCCCGTATTCAGTCCAATGGATGGCTGTGAGCCTCTACTTCTGTATTAGTCAGGTACTGTTAGAGTCTCTCGGGAGACAACTGTATCAGGCTGGATTGTCCTTCCTTCAGTCTCTGCTCCATAGTTAGTCTCTGCAACTCCTTCCATGGGTATTTTGTTCCCCCTTTTAAGAAGGAATGAAGTGTCCACATTTTGGTCTTCCTTTTTCTTGAGTTTCTTGTGGCCATAAATATTTCTATCAGTAGTGTGGTTAGGATCACTGTCTGGCACCTGGTCCTCATGTAGTGTAAGCCACAGGTAAATATAGACCAGTATGAGGAAAAGCCAGATGCTGCAGATGCTGCACAGAAAGATACGGAGTTTATTTGTTTGTTTGTTTGTTTGTTTGGTGTGCATGTGTGTGTGTGTGTGTGTGTGTGTGTGTGTAGCTGGATGTCCTGGTGCATGCACGTATGTATGTGCTTGTTTGTATAAACACCAGAATTTAACATGGAGTCTTTCTCAAATTACCTTTGCGGACAGGATCTCTCAATTACTAGAAGTCACTGGCTCAGCCAGACCAGCTGCTAACCATCACCATGGATGCTTGCTTTGCCTTCTCAGACCTGGGATTACAAGCATATACTGCTGGGCCTTGCTTTTTTCTTTTCCTTCTTTTTTTCTTCCCTTCTTTATCTTTTTTCCCCTTTTAACCTGAATTCTAAACATACAAACTCAGATCCTTGTGTTTGTATTTCAAGCACTTTACCAACTGAGCCACCTAACTTGTTCAAGCTCCAGAATTTATTTTTTCTTTCATTTTGTATTACTTCTTTGATAATTTTGTATACTGTTCCTTTATTAGTTACCCAACAACTCCTCCCAGATCCATCCCCTCTTCCTTACCTGCACAACCTTTTTTTAATGAACCCCAACAGGTCCAGTCCATGCTACCCATATAGTCTTGGATGTGAGACTTTCCAGTGAATAGTCAACTTGTTAGGGGGTAATATACTTAAAGAAAACTGACTCTCACTCTAATCACAGTTACTGAATGCCAACAGCTCCTCAGCTACGGAGGAGTATGACTTGAGAAACTATTCAAATAAACTTAATTTAGAAAAATTCTTCTCTTATATTAACAATGGATAGCTGCTAATTCTTTTAAACATCAAATTATCTGTTACTAGTACACATTGGATGCTCACCATCACTTTACCCATGCAAGACTGATTTTAAAAGTCAAATTTAATTTTAAATCTCAGAACACAAGATACTATGGCTTTCACTATCAATTTCTATATATCTGCTAATTAGAATTCACACAGCTTAGTAGAAAAACTGACATGATTAGCTATGCTTACTAAATTCTAATTTTCTTAGGGTTACATAGATAATGATTTTCCATACCATCAAATTGGAACCCCTTTCTATTCTGATCTGGATTCTAAAAAGATGCCCTGTACAAAAGATGCTTCCTAAGAGTTTCTGGTTTTATTAAATGGAAATCATATTAAAGAATTTTCACCATAAACTTAATCAGTGTTTTTAATAAATATAGTCAACATTCAGTTTAAATACTTAGAGTCAAAAACCATATAAACTGTAAGGTGATAGGACTAAAAGATCTGAATTACATTTTACATGCTTAGATTTGTGATTGTAAGCAAAAGAAAATCATAGTTCTACTGCCCGTATCACAAAAGCAATGGGTGATGCTGTCATGTCTTTTTTAGCATAAAAAATAATGCCTTTTGTCTAAAATCAAATAGCAGTGCCATACTCCTGTCTGCACTGAATAGGATAAAGACACCCAAATGACATATTGTATTCTCTAGCAATAAAAAGAAGTGTCAGTATCCTCACCACCTAAGACCATAAATAGCACAGCTTGCTCAGTCTCCTGTAAGACATTCTCAGAGCTCAGACACAATTCCATTAAGGACAAGGCTCAGCCTGATTTATGTATGGTTAGGGAGATACACAAGTCCTTGGGTTGTCCTCTCTGGAGAGCATCAAAGAGGGATGAAAGCAATGATGCTGTAACTTGCAAGTCTTCCTTCCACTCTTTTCCTTGTTTCTTTTCTCACTGTCCAAGGAGAAAGGTAGGTTGGCTACATGTACAGTGAGAATTCAGAAGACCCAAGTGACTGCAGTGCTGCAAGAATTCAACTTGAATCTTGACCTAAGGATCTGTTTTGCTTGTCAAGTCTTTATTTTTAAATTAAGGGGGTCAAATATACAAAGAAAATGATACAACAAAAAGAAAAGATGTTAATTGATTCTTGGAAGCAGAATAACTTCCTATGCACCTTTTAGTCATGTATGGAGACAAAAATATATTTTCTCAAGCAGTTTTCTTACAAAAACATTTTAAAATCAGAACTGTTACCTTATGGTTAGAGAAAGATTCCATGGTATTATCAGAAGAGACAGTAGTGGCAATTTTATAAAGAAAACACTTCAGCACATGAGTCTATCCCATATAAATATGTTCCTCAGAATGTCCCAATAATGGTGGAAATAATCTTGCCATCACATTGACAGACAGAAAAATCCTCTGAGACTGTAATGCCCCAGGTTACAACACCCCCCCAGACTACTTAATTTTACAATAATTGGGAGAGAGATGCTGAAACCAACTGAAGAATATAAAGCTAGTAAACGCAGAATGGTCATTCTATATTTAGTCCTTTTTACCCAGAAACATAAGTGAAATGACACTAACCATTCTTTGTGTCCCTGTTAAAGTTGTTTCATGAAGCATGGAACACATACAGATCAGTATCCGAAGATGTATTGAACAGAAGTCGTAGTCAAAGAAAGACAAAGCTGTTGTAAGATCCACAAACTTCTAAAATGGACAAAACCATAAGACAGTTCCTAGAAACCCAGTTAATATTCAGTCTACAGTGAACCGAGGAAACGTGATGACTACATAAACATAGGAGAGGATTTCTCTTTGACTTCAGCTAGCAGACATTCAGTCCTACAATGTACACATTCTCTAGACTTTGACTTTACCATATGTAAATTATGCTTTCAGTTCAATTCATTTAAAGGCATTTTCCCTGTATGAGAATATTAAATTAGGCTAGAGTTTTCAAGCACATCTCATATGTTGTAATTCAAGTTTATTCTACATTGTGTGAGAATAGGTAGAGAATTTTAAACCCTCATAAAATTTGCTCCATTTATAAACTCTCTTGAGCACAGGAGTTGAGAATTTTTTATTTACTCTATAATCTTGCAAGTAATTCATCATGTAGCAACAATAGGATGAGCTTTCACTTCAATAAATATCTACTGCTCAGTTTCCTTTGTAATTCTAGGTTCTAGGGATACAGATGTACTATCTACTTCCCCTGATTATATGGATGCCACGATCTGGTCAAGTTTTTACATAAGTCAATCATTATAAAACAAAGCAATTATTATAACAATATATACAATTATTCTGCAAAAAGTTAATCAGATTTATCATTAAAGTGGTACTGCAAATACTGATTATTCTCTTTATAGACCAAACACACTTTATATTAGATATAGCACTGTTGGGGAGTGATCAAAATGAACATAAAATACCAAAATAGGATAGATATAATAACATTCTAGTTACTGAGGAAAGTTAATGAAATATCAAATAAGTGTTGAATATTTCCATGATTACTATCACTTGCCAAAGCAAACATGATAATGAGATTTGGAGGTCATAAAAAATTAAACTTGGCCTGTATTCTGCCTGACATTTAGAAGGTAGGCAACCACAAACACCTTTCTCCTTCCCACAGCTCTCATTGTAACACTTGTAAAGGGAGTCTATTCACTGAAATCAAGAAAGAAGGCTCTACTAAAACATATGAGCTTATGAGTCTTTATAAATATTTCTCTTTTTTTGAATTTTCAGTAAGGAAAAATGTAACATTCTTTACCTACACTCAAAAGTAGCATTTTCTACAAATTTTGATTTTTCAAAATCAGTTATAAAAATTTCCATAGTTTATGCTTTGGAAATTTTTTTCTAAACTTTGTCATCCCTATAGAATATTCATACCATGCCATTGAACCTAGGCAAACCTCTGTGACTTGTCTCAATAATAGAGTGTGGCCATAGTAAGGTTACATTTTTCCCTAGGCCTTTATTTTAAAAAGAGACAACTTCTAGATGTATGTAATAAAATGGTTTAGCTGGGTAGTATGGTATGCCTAGTTTAGCTTTTTAGTAATAACCATACTGAATTCCACATTCGCTGCTCCTGTTTCACCCTCTGTACATAAGGTTGCCTCCTCTCCATACCCACACCAGCAGTTGCTTTCATGACCTTAGCTATTTGAACTGTGGTAAAATAAAGTCTCAGAGTAGATGTTATTTGCATTTAATTTATTACAGGAGTATTAAGAATATGGAATACTTTTTAAAACATGTTAGTTATTCATAATTTTTTTTGTTTGTTTATTCCACATTTCTATTGAGGTTTTTGTTTTCTTGGAGCTTAGTTGCATTTTTTGTTTATTGTTCTTCCCATAGTTCTTTGTATATTATAAACACTAGTCTCCTGTCACAGGACTTGCAGAAATCAAACTGGAAGGTCATCCATGCAAGCTAGCTTTCCTATTATCAGAAAGGGAGTAGAGTGATCAATTGTTACAGTTTTATCCAACTATAAGCTGTACAAATTATAATAATGAATGACCAGGAAAGATATAATCATGAGTCTCTGTGTACACACTTGCTTGCTAGCTATTTGTTTGGTTTTCATATATTTTGCCTTATTGATTCTGTTTCTTTTTTTTTTCTTTCTTTTTTTCTATTTGGATTTTTGTTATTTTTCTTGTTTATTTTTCAGAGTGGGAATAGCATGAATGAAGTTAGAAAGGTAGGGAAGTGGGGTGGATCTGAGAGGATTTTGGGGAGGAGAAAGAATGTGACAAAAATATAATGTATAAAATTAAATTAAATAAAAATTGTAAAAATTCAACTCATGGCTTGTCAATATACAAATGAACAGAGCATTCAGCTACACATGAGACATTTATGTCACTCTCCTGTCCCAAAGGCTTAGGGAACATCATTATAGAGGTGCTTAACAATTTTAAGAAACAGAGGTCAGAGAGAACCAGAGCAAACAGTACCTTCTAGACAAGGCAGACTACTGCACAACTGGTTCCACAACAACTGTGGTTGAATACACAAGACCTGTACACAATCAAGCTAGGTTACATTCTAGTATAGATGAGAGAGAGACACAGCTTCCCACACCCTAGAATGAAAAGCTATTGACAGATGATGGATACTCGGGGAGGAAGAGTCAGTTTTCTTTACGGATGGGTCTCTGGTAGATTGGTCAAACTTCAGTGGATGCACCTTGACCCATCTGCACCACTGATTGATCACATTGGATTATAAAGAGACAGAAACAGAGAGAGAACATGAAGTTTAGAAAGAAATATCTGTGTTGGGGGAAAACAAGACAAGTTAGAGAGGGGAAACGGGAGACAGATGTGACTGAGACACATTATATTCATATAATTTTGTTTCAAAATTAGTATTTTAAAAATGAGACAAGCTCTACCTGGAACTGAACCCACAAGTTTGTGTGTGTGTGTGTGTGTGTGTGTGTGTGTGTGTGTGTGTGTATAACTCAAGTCAGCCTTGTTCGAGAAGAGGTCTTTGTTGTTTTCCTGATTATCTGCTCCACAAACTTGAGGGACTCTTTTTTCCCTGCTACCAATCTCCCCTGGGGAGGGCTGGTATTACAGATGCTGGTGCCAAGTTCTGCTTGGCCATGTGACATGGTTCCCACCCCTAGAACAGAGCCAATAGGGCATGGGCCTTAACGTGTTGACAGTTGCTGGCTGTGAGGAGTGTGTGTGTGTGTGTGTGTGTGTGTGTGTGTGTGTGTGTGTGTGTGTTAACTTTATATTCTTCTTTAGGAAATATCACTGCCAAGATTGTTGGGGGACTATCCTCTCTGCCCAGGTTAATGACTCTATGATAATCAAAGATGGAATGAGTCTGGGAGTCAACGGTGTGTCTATGTCCATAAATGGTAAAGGTTGTGACCTTCAGGATAGCCCTTACTGCCATAGGAAAGAACTCTGAAAACATGAGTTCAAAAATAAATAATTTCTCTACTATTCAAAATATAAGGATGCAATATGAATTATATGGGGTGGGAGGACTTCATAAACTTAAAAGAACAGAGGCAGCTTCACTAAGAGCCAGCTTATCAGAAAGATAGAAAGGCAGGTAGACTCCTGAATTGGAGGTCAGTCTGGGACAGAGTGAATTTAGGTCTAGGCATAGTCAGAATGTAAATCACAGGATGGGATACCACTCAGCTAATTTTACTGTTTGTACTTACAATGGCAGGCTGATCTCTGAACTCATTTGCCATGTTAAAAAAAAAAAGTGTTTGCTGTTTTCCTCTACAAATCATGGGACTAAGGTCAAAGAATGCTGATTCATAGGACAATGAAAAGGAAACCTAGTGGATGAGCTGTCTGGAGATCTCTTGAAAGCAAACACAGCTGTTAAAAAAAAAATCCAGCAGCTACTCAGAGAGAACTGCTTGGAGAGTGAACACAGGTCTTTTAGAGTATTTTTCTAGCAGCCACCCAGAGAGAACTACTTGGAAAACTAACACATCTCTTTTAGAATGTTTTCTAGGAGCTTTTCTGACTTTGGTCAGAAAACATATGAGCTATCCAGACAGCTTTTAGAATTTTTTTCTAGCAAGAGAGAGCTGTCTAAAGCAGAAAAAGCTGTCTCAAGCAGAAAGCTATCTCTAGCAGACTACAGAAGCAAGAACTATCAACAGAGAGCTATCTTGGGAGCCATCTTGAGCACAGTACAAGGCTGTCAGCCTATACCCATGATTTGACTTTGAGTCATTTCTTTTCCCACTCTCAACTCCATTTCCTCAGAACCTCTCTCCAAGTCAAGGCTGGTCCTTGACATGGTTGCACTATACTGCTTCTTAGGGTTCAAATTCAAGTTCCCACACTTTTATGGCAAGTATTCCAATCCTAGAAATCCTCCTAGCTGTCCTCATCTTCCACAGACATGAATGCTCAATGAACAACATAACTAATTAAAGATAGCAAGAGCAAAGGATCCATAGCGGGAAAGAAAATTTAATTATTTTGTGATTCCAGGGTAAAATATACAATGCCGTGTATGTGTATGTTTAAACATATATAGTCTATTCAAAATATCTAAGTCAAAGAACATAATAGCAGGATAAAATAAATTACAGCTCTTATCACATATAATTTGAAAATGATAAGTAAAATTACTTTGAAGATAACTAGGCACACGTGAAAGCATTGTCAATAAAAGTGAGCCAACATTTGAGTATCTGGAACCAAAGACAAGTCATCTGAAAGTGAGACAAGTGTTCTTTACTGAGTCCATGTCCCCATTGCAAAATTCTATAGGAAATTCTGATCTTTCTATATTGCTGTCTTAACTTGGTCTCATGAATATTTTTTCCTATTTCTAAATTCTATATTAAAGTTGTGAAACTTGTAGATCAACAGTCTTATTTTCCTGTTTTATCTTACAAAGATGTCACATTCTTGTCTTATGTTTTTGTAGCCATAACACATTACAGCATAGTCTCAAATATGAGTAGTGTGAAGGAATGTCTTTCCCTGATTTAGAATAAAAGTCCTCACACCCTCGATAAATATAATGGTAGATTTTGGATTTTCATGAACATACTATAATGAACTAAGAATGATCTAAGCCTTTAATTGCTTAGAATTTCATTGGAGCGGGTATTACCCTATTTCAACTGTTTATTCTGGATATCTGGTATAATCATTTCTGTTTGCTATTTATTCATATTTTACTCAATTGGATTTAAATGTTAACTTAGCCTTTCCTACCTAGAATTAAAGTTAATCAGTTGTCATTTTTTAAAACCAAAATGAAACATTTAAAGGTTTAAAAAAAAAAGCCCACACAGAAAAAACAAATTCTAAGGGTACTCTTTGTAGATACTTTGTAAATGCTAATTAACAATTATTTAAGAACTTATATATATAAAAAAACCAGCCCAACATTATTATGAAGAGATTCTTTTTTACAGGCCTGAGTCATATTATTGAAAATTTTAAATACAAAAGTTGGTAGGTGGGTTTAAGTTTTAAAACTTTTGGTAGAGAATATACTGTTTAAGTTTCTTTCTTTTTACTGCTAATACTTAAAACAAACAAGTAGAGAAAAATAAAAGTAGATTGATGTTAAAATTACAAGCTTCAGATTAGGTTTAGCTTTAAATTATGGCTTCATTCAATGCCAGTTGCATAGCTTTGGGCACATTGCCTTAATTTCCACGTATATAAAAGTAAAATAATAACCCCCTTTTCAATCACTGGTTGCAAGGAGCATGTGAAATAACATATTTAAAGTTTGAACATTTGACATAGCATATACTGAGTACTTAAGAGATACTAGACATCTGCACCTATAGCTGATGGTGTTCCACAGCCTGCTGTTCACGGGTCCCACCAGGAGAGAGCTGTTCTCCCAGGAGTGCTTTCACTCCCAGGTTTGGAGGAAAGATAACCACTTTCTCTCCAATAACTATCTGGAGTAGGGCCGGTGGCCAGGAACTTGCAGAACAGAGGAACAGTGGAGCAGCCTGAACAGGATCCTTTCAGTTGCCATCTGCACCCAGAGCTTAGGCTGTTCCAGAACCCTCTGTATAAAACTTCCACCAGGAGAGAGCTGATCTCCCAGGAATACTGACACAGGCTTATAGACCCACAGGAGGACAAGCTCCAGACAGAGACAGCAGGACTATCTGACACCAGAGATAACCAGATGAAAGGCAAATGCAAGAATCTTACCAACAGAAACCAAGGATACTTGGCAACATCGCAACCCATTCTCCCACCACAGCAAGTCCTGGATACCTGAACGCACAGGAAAAGCAAGATTTGGATTTAATATCACATCTCATGATGCTGATGGAGGATTTTAAGAAGGACATAAATAATTCCCTTAAAGAAATACAGAAGAAAACAGGTAAACAGGTAGAAGCCCTCAAAGAGGAAACCCAAAAATAACCCTTAAACCTTTACAGGAAAACACAACCAAACAGGTGAAGGAATTGAACAAAACCATCCAAGACCTAAAAATGGAAGTAGAAACACTAACGAAATCACAAAGGGAGACAACTCTGGGGACAGAAAACCTAGGAAAGAGATTAGGAGCCAGAGATGTAAGCATCACCAACAGAATACAAGAAATAGAAGAGAGAATCTCGGACACAGAAGATACCATAGAAAACATTGACACAACAATCAAAGGAAATACAAAATGCAGAAGATCCTAACCCAAAACATTCAGGAAATTCAGGACACAATGAGAAGACCAAAGCTAAGGATAATAGGTATAGAAGAGAGCAAAGACGTCCAACTTAAAGGGCCAGTAAATATCTTCAACAAAATATAGGAGAAAACTTCCCTAAACGAAAGAAAGAGATACCCATGAACATACAAGAAGCCTACAGAACATCAAATAGATTGTACCAGAAAAGAAATTCCTCCCATCACATAATAATCAAAACACCAAATGCACAAAACAAAGAAAGAATATTAAAAGCAGTAAGGGAAAAAAAAAGTACTTGCTCCTAGAAAAAGCAAGAAAATAATCTTTTAACAAACCAAAAAGAAGATAGCCACAAAAACATAATTCCACCTCTAACAACAAAATAACAGGAAGCAACAATCATTTTTTCCTTAATATCTCTTAATATCAATGGACTCATTCCCCCAATAAAAAGATATAGAATAACAGACTGCATACATAAACAGGACCCAACATTTTGCTGCATAAAGGAAACCTACTTCAGTGACAAAGACAGAAACTACCTCAGAGTAAAAGGCTCAAAAACAATTCTCTAAGCATATGGTACCAAGAAATAAGCTGGAGTACTCATTCTAATATCAAACAAAATAGACTTTCAACAAAAAGATATCAAAAAAGATAAGGAAGGACACTTCATACTCATCAAAGGAAAAATCTACCAAGAAGAACTCTCTATTCTGAACATCTATGCTCTTAATGCAATGGCACACACATTCATTAAAGAAACTTTACTAAAGCTCAAAGCACATATTGCACCTCACACAATAATAGTGGGAGAATTCAATGCCCCACTCTCAGCAATAGACAGATCATGGAAATAGAAACTAAACAGAGACACAGTGAGACTAACAGAAGTTGTGAATCAAATGGATTTAGCAGATATCTATAGAACATTTTATCTTAAAACAAAAGAATATACCTTCTTCTCAGTACCTCATGGTACCTTCTCCAAAATTGACCATATAATCAGTCACAAAACAGGCCTCAACAGGTACAAAAAGATTGAAATAATTCCATGCATCCAATTAGATCACCATAGACTAAGGCTGGTCTTCAATAACAATATAAACAACAGAAAATCCACATACATGTGGAAACTGAACAACGATCTACTCAATAATAACTTGGTCAAGGAAGAAATAAAGAAAGAAATTAAAGACTTTTTAGAGTTTAATGAAAATGAAGCCACAACATAACATTCCCAAACTTATGGGACACAATGAAAGCAGTCCTAAGAGGAAAATTCATGGCCATCTTGCCGAAAGCAATCTATAGATTCAATGCAATCCCCATCAAAATTCCAACTCAATTCTTCACAGAGTTAGAAAGAGCAAATTGTAAATTCATCTGAATAACAAAAAACCCAGGATAGTGAAACCTATTCTCAACAATAAAAGAACTTCTGGGGGTATCACCATCCCTGATCTTAAGCTTTTCTACAAAGCAATCATGACAAAAACTACATGGTACTAGAACAGTGACAGGCAGGTAGATCAAGGGAATAGAATTGAAGATCCAAGAATGAACCCACACACCTATGGTCCCTTAATCTTTCACAAAGGAGCAGTGGACAAAAGACAACATTTTTAACAAATAGTGCTGGTTCAACTGGTGGTTAGCATGTAGAAGAAGGCAAATTGATCCACTCTTATCTCCTTGAACAAAGCTCAAGTCCAAGTGGATCAAGAATCTCCACATAAAATCAGATACATTGAAACTAGTAGAAAAGAAAGGGAGAAGACCCTCAAGCACATGGGCACAGGGTAAATTTTCCTGAACAGAACACCAATAGCTTATGCTCTAAGGTCAAAAATTGACAAACGGGTCCTCTTAAAATTGCAAGGCGTCTGTAAGGCAAAGTGGATATACTATCAATAGAACAAAATGGCAACCAACAAATTGGAAAAAGATCTTTATCAATCCTACATCTGATAGAGAGCTGATAGCCAATATATACAAAGAACTTAAGAAGTTAGACTCCAGTGAACCAAATAACCCTATTAAAAATGGGGTACAAGGCTAAACAAAGAAATCTCAACTGACGAATATCGAATGGCTGAGAAGCACCTAAAGAAATGTTCAACATCCTTAGTCATCAGGGAAATGCAAATCAAAACAACCCTAAGATTCTACCTCACACCAGTCAGAATGGCTAAGATCAGAAACTCAGGTGACAGCAAATGCTGGTGAGGTTGTGGAGACCTCCATTGCTGGTGGGACTGCAAGCTGGTATAACCACTCAGGAAATCAGTTTGGTGGTTCCTCAGAATATTGGACATAGTACTACCTGAGGACCCAGCAATACCACTCCTGGGCATTTACCCAAAAGATGATCCCACATGTAATAAGGACACATGCTCCACTATGTTCATAGCAGCCTATTTATAATAGTCAGAAGATAGAAAGAACCCAGATGTCCCTCAACAGAGGAATGGATATAAAAAAATGTGGTACATTTACATAATGGAGTACTACTCAGCTATTAAAAACAATGAATTCATGAAATTCTTAAGCAAATGGATTGAACTAGAACATATCATCCTGAGTGAGGTAACCAAATCATAAATTAACACACATGGTATGCACTCATTGATAGTGAATATTAGCCCAGAAACTTGGAATACCCAAGATACAATTCACAGACCACATGAAGTTCAGGAAAAAGGAAGACCAAAGTGTGGATACTTCAGTCCCTCTTAGAAGGGGGAGCAAAATACCCATGGAAGGAGTTACAAAGTATGGACAAATTTCCAGAGACTGCCCCATCTGGGGATTCATCCAGGTATAGTCAACAAACCCAGACACTATTGTGGATGCCAACAAGTGCTTACTGACAGAGAAGCCTGATATAGCTATCTCCTGAGAGGCTCTACCAGTGCCTGACAAATACAGAGGTGGATGCCATTGGACTGAGCACAGGGTCCCCAGTGGAGGACTAGAGAAAGAACCCAAGGAGCTGAAGAGTTTGCAGCCAATAGGAGGCAACAAGTACACCCAGAGCTCCCAGGGACTACACCACCAACCAAAGAGTACATACAGAAGGATTCATGACTACAGCTGCAAATGTAGCAGAGGATGGCCTTATCAGTCATCAAGGGGAGGAAAGGCTCTTGGTCCTGTGAAGGCTCTATGCTCCAGTGTAGGGGAATGCCAGAGCCAGGAAGTGGGAGTTGGTGGATTGTTGAGCAGGGAGAGTAGGGAGGGGATAGGTGGTTTTTAGAGAGGAAACCAGGAAAGGGCATAATATTTGAAATGTAAATGAAGAAAATATAAAAAAATAAAATCTTTCATGATCCTAACTATCCTTTAATTCTCTAATTTTCTGGGCATTTGTCCTTTCTCTGCATAATTAAAAGATAATTGTACATAAAAAGGCATACTAGTTTATTATAAATGTTCTTATATATGCAGTTTTAATTCAGAAAAAAGTAGATATTAATGATAATTTCTCTAATCAAAATAACACTACTATGTCATATAAACAGATATCAAAATCACAAAATCATCTTTGACATTCCTTATCTCTTCTGTCCCCTTGACCGGCACTGTACTGTGAAGAGAAGATATTCAATCCTTTGTCTTTTGTGTTCTTGGCTCCTGTAGTAGTCAGGGAAGAGATTACCTAGTCATCAGCAGCAGAGTATTTATTTGATACTTCTGTTGGGTTGCCTTGTCTAGCTTCAGTGTGAAGACTTTTGCCTCATCTTATTATGTTTTGTTTGGTTTGGTTGTTGTTTCTTGGAGGCCTGGTCTTTTGTGAAGGGTAATAGAGGTTAGGTAGATCTAGGGAAGAGAGTAGATGGGGTTGGGGAAGAGCTGAAGGAGTGGAGGGAGGAGGAACTGTGGTCAGGATGGACTCTATGAAAGAAAATCTACTCTAAATAAAATAAATAAATCTTGTTTCCTTAGATCATCACAGGAAGGGGAAGACTAAGCAAATGGATTCACATTTCAAAACCTCAGGGTATCACATAGCATTTAGTAACATAGTGTTACTTTTATAACCTCTTCAGTAAGTTAGAACAGTTTTGATAATTGTACATCTGTGTCTAAGGTAACTTATAATGTTGAAGAAAATTAAATTACTACCAAAACTGCTAATTTCAAAATCATGACCTCTAAACTCAGCTGGAGTTTCAACATTTCAAGTGATCCTGAGCCTTCTCCCACAACCTTTCTAGACAGCTCATTATGTGAGGCTCCTCTAAATTATTATTATAACTTCCTATTCCCATGCCTACACACAGATCTATGTATATGCTTCTATGAAAGTCTTTGCCCTCTGATTCAGAAAAATGACGTCTTGTTTCTTCTGAAACCATAACTAGATGATTAAGGGCTCTGAATGAGTATTGCTGGGTACACAAAACTAGTAGATGCAAGATCAGGGATTCAAGCAACATCCTAAACTTAATAAAAGCAATACACAACAAGCTAAGAGCCAATATCAAATTAAATGCAGAGTAATTTGAAGCAATCCCACTAAAATCGGAGACAAAAAAAGGTTACCCACTTTCTCCCTATCTATTCAATAAAGCATTTAAACTTCTAGTTAGAACAATAAGACAAGAAAGGGAGATCAAGGGGATAGAAATTGGAAAGGAGGAAGTCAAGGCCTCACCATTCATGGATATGATGATATAAATAAGCAACCTCTAAAATTCTACCAGAGAACTCCTACAGCTGATAAACAACTTCAGCAAAGTAGGTGGATATAAAATTTACTCAAATAAGTATACAAATAATAAAAAGACTGAAAAACAAATTAGGGAAACAACACGATTCACAAAAGCCACAAATATAAAATATCTTGATGTAACTTTGACCAAGTAGGTGGGAGATTTGTATGACAAGAGCTTCAAGTTTCTAAAGATATCAGAAAATGGAAAGATCTCCCATGCTCATAGATAGGTAGGATTAACATAGTGAAAATGACCAGCTTATCAAAAACAATCTACAGATTCAATGCAAATCCCATTAAAATTCCAACAGAATTTTTATAGACATTGAAAAAATAATTCTCAACTTCATATGGAAAAAATGAGAATACAACAACAAGAAGAACAACAACAAAAACAAGAAACATCAAACAAAACAAAACAACAACAACAAAAAACAGGATAGCCAAAATGACCCTAAACATTAAAGAACTTATGGAGGAGCCACCATGCCTGACCTCAAGCTGTACTACAGAGCACTAGTGATAAAAACTGCATTGGTATTGGTACAGAAATAGACAGGTTGATCAATGTAATAGAATTAAATATCCAGAAAAAAACTCACATATTTATGGATACTTTACTTTTTGACAAAAAAACCCTAAAACTATACAATGGAAAAAAATTTTTCAATAAATGGTCCTGGTATAACTGGATGTCTGCATGTAGAAGAATGCAAATAGATCTCCATTTATCACCCTGCACAAAACTGTAGTACAAGTTGACCAAGGACCTCAATATAAAACCAGATACTCTAAATCTAATAGAGGAAAAAAACCCACCAGTGGCTCAGGTTCTAAGACCAATAATTGATAAATAGTACCTCGTGAAACTGAAAAGCTTCTGTAAGGCAAAGGATACCATCAATAGGACATTAAAGCAACCTAGAGATTGGGAAAAAGTATTCACTGACTCTATATCTGACAGAGAATATACAAAGAACTCAAGAAGTTAGACTCAAGGAAACCAAATAATCCATTTTAAAAATGGGATACAGAGCTAAACAGAGAATTCTCAAAAAAGGAGTCTCGAATAGCTGAGAAGAACTTTAAAAACGTTCAACAACCTAAGTAATCAGGGAAATGCAAATTAAAGCGACCCTGAGATTCCATCTTACACCAATCAGAATGGGGAAGACCACAACCGCAAGGAACAACACATGCCAGCAAGGATATTGAGAAAGGGGAACATTTCTCCACTGCAGGCGGGATTGCAAACTTATCCACCTACTCTGGTGGTTTCTCAGAAATTTTGAAATAGTTCTACATGAAGATCCAGCTATGCTTCTTCTGGGCATAAATCCAAAGATGTTCCACCATACTAAAGGGGCATATGATCCACTATGTTCACAGCAGCTTTATTTGTAATAGCCAGAAACTGGAAACAGCCCAGATATCCCTCACCCAAAGAATAGATATAAAAAAATGTGGTTCATTTACACCATTCACCTATTTAAAAAATAATCGTGAATTTTGTAGGCATAAGGATGGAACTAGTAAATATCATCCTGAGTGAGGTAACCCACACCCAAAAGGATATGTATGGTACATACTCAATAAGTGGACATTAGCCAGAAAGTACAGAATAGCTATAATATACCCCACAGACCCAAAGAAATTCAACAAGGAAGCCCCCAGTGAGGTGCTTGAATGTCAGCTAGAAGAGGAAAAACAAAATAGTAATGGAAGGCAAAGGGAGGAAGGGGCCTGGGTAAGAGAGGGGAGAGACGAGAATAGGGGGCACAATCAGGTGTGGGGAGAGACAGGAGAAAGGTCCACAGGGCCAGGAGAATGAATGGAAATATGCAGCTGCCAGAGTGGAGGGTCTAGGAAATCCCTTAAGAAGTGCAGAGACCTGGGATGGGGAAGGCTCCTATAAGTCAACGTGGATGACAGTGGCCAAGATGGGGACATGGAACCTGAAGAGGCCACCTCTTATACACAGGCAGAACCCCCAGCAGAGATAATAAGGACACCAACCTACCCACCCATAAAACTTTCAACTCCAAGAAATGAATTGTAGGCACGATTTTTGGATACAGACTTCCTGCTATGGTCAAACCTATTTAACTTGGTGATGTGAGAATCATTGAAGTACAGCCTTATTACAATGAAATCCAATGTGTAAAAATTGTTCTTATTTTGGGCTTGTACCACAGTAAGAGCCAAGACTTTAAACTCTACTAAATACAAAACAAACAAAAAGACTTTATATATTTATGTTCATTTATGAAAACACTAGTAATGATGTATTATTTTGAAATATACAGTTAATATGTTTGGAGTTATTTAAAATTTATATTGAGAAAAATGTATTTTCAATATTGCTGTAAACAAGCATCTACATAAGACCATTAAATTGGTTGTTGTTTTATATCAAACAGCTTTTATAATACTTATTTTTATTGTTATAATATTTTATAAATTTTAAGGAATATGACAAAAAAGATATTGTAGGTATTGAAGGGAGATTCTCTGGGAAGATTTGGAGTACAAAAGGGAAACAAGAATGTGATTTAATTCTATTTACTTAAAATATGTTTTTAAATGTTAACAAATTCAGATAAATTGAAGTCATGTCACTTTTCTCATCATAATGCAATAAAAGTTTTAAAAAAGAGAGAAAAAAAAACCCTTTTAACTCCAAAATTGCCATATCTAAAGGAAATGCAGCTTCAAAGATGAACAGAGGCAGAAGAAATGGCCAACCAATAACTGGCCCAACTTGATACCCATCCCATGGACAAGCCCCAATCCCTGACACTATTAGTGGCAATACTCTGTTATGCTTACAGACAAGAGTCTAGAATACTGTCCTCTGAGAAGCTTCACCCAGCAGCTGACTGAAACAGGTACAGATACGCATAGTCAAACATTGGACAGAGGTCAGGGACCCTTATAGAAGAGTTGGGAGGATGACTGAAGGCCTTGATGAGCATAGGATTCCCACAGGAAGACTGATAGTATCAAATAACCTAGACCTGTAGAAGCTCTCAGAAACTGAGCCACCAACCAACACACACCTGGTCTGTACCCAGGCCCCTGGCACATATGTAGCAGAAGGCTGCCTTGTCTGGCTTCAGTGGAAGAGGATGCAGCTAATCCTCTAGAGATTTGATGCTGCAGGGTTGTGGGATACCTAGGAGTCCCACCCTTTCAGAGTCAAAGGGGGAGGTCTTGGGGAAGAGACTCTGTGAGGGAGACTAGGAGAAGGCAGCATTTGGGATGTAAATAAATTAATTTTTAAAAAGAAACATTAAAAAAAAAAAAACAAAGGAAAAAGACTACAGCAAAAGGTAGGTGCCTTTGTTGTTCAGAGTACCCATAACTTTTTTTTAGTAAAATTAACTGAGCAGGTTTCTACAACATCGACATTTACTTCTTCATAATAAAAGTTCCTGTCTTGGGGAACACAAAATTCATGTTTTTTTTTTTCTTTCGTACCAAAGTCATTATAACTGAAACTAATAATCTTATTCAGTAGAGCCATGCATCATAAATGCATGCAGATTGTTCACTATGTTACAATATCTCTTCTCTCTAACTGGTCTTCATTCCATTATGAATTATTCTTCAGCCTAATGAAAACAACGAGGTACTTCCATCTGCTTGCTTTTTCTCTGTTTTCTGGCCTCTTTGGACAGCTTTTTCTCTCACTAGCATCTTGAATTTCATGCCTGTGTATTTTAGCT
The DNA here is from genome assembly GCA_019843815.1 of Montemys delectorum. Classification (NCBI taxonomy): domain Eukaryota; kingdom Metazoa; phylum Chordata; class Mammalia; order Rodentia; family Muridae; genus Montemys; species Montemys delectorum. The sequence goes on along the minus strand of JADRCD010222623.1, from coordinate 14,853 downwards.
ATTATCTCATTGTCATCTGATTGCTTTCTGAGCAGCCCTTCAGGACCACATACTAGCAGCCAGATCAATGCTCTGCTCTTCCACATTAACAATTTTGTTTCCATGGTTTCGGTTTCCTGATATCAACTATGGTTTGAAATATTATGTTAAAAAGTTATAAAGTAAATAACCAAACTTTTAAATTAAACAGCCTTCTGGGTAGATATGGGCAATGAAACAGCAAAGTACCCTCGCCCACTTCTGGTTCATGGTGAGTCATCACTTGATCTGGTGTATCTGCACTGTGTAGGCTAGCCACTTCTTAGTCACTAAGTAGCCACTGTGCCTATAGGAAAAGATTAGAGACTTCATTTTCTCTCTTATCCCCTGTACATAGCCTGTCCAGGGAGGATGCCAGATCCATTCTCCACTTGGATTTGTATTCATTTTCCCATACCCCATATAATCTGAGTTTTGCTCCCATAAATGTTTGGATATTTTCCTTACTAAATTTGAACATGAAATTGAAATTTTCTAATATTTAACTAATAGTTTTCTCTTTAGATGCAGTGTCCTTAAAACTGTGCTCTTGTGCTTTTGAGACATCGTGGATAATAAAGCAGTTTCTACAGGCTTCCTCCCATATGCTGGTAACACACCAAAATATCTCCAATTAATCCTTATTCTTGTTTTTGAGACACAGGATTTCAATTGAAAATAATCAAAGATAATTCCAATCTTACATAAGTGGGTCTCCATAATGTTGTGAATTGGAAAAACTAAGTGATTATCTGTCATTTCCATGCCGCATGTAGGAAACAATGGCCTTGTAGGATACATGTGTTCCAACTTCCATTCTTTTCTTTCTCCTAGGGGTTTCAACACCCATTTGCCATTAAACAGTGACCATAGGATGTTCTGGACATTGCAGAAAACAAGATACTCATATATTTGCTGGGATGAGGGATAATAACTTCCAAAGGAACAAGGAGCATTAATTTTTCTTAAAGCTGATATTATTAAAATGATGACAGCAATGCACATGGTAAAGATATGAAATGCCATGCTACAGATCATGATGATTTATCAAATTAACTTCTCAAGATTATAGTTGGCACAGGATATGCAAATATACTCTAAATCCCTAAACTAAAAACATGTGCTCTTTTACTTAATTGGCAGTTTGCATATTTCTGAATATGAAAGTAATTGCTTTATTAAAAGTACAACGAAACTGAAGGAAAATAATGTGCTTTTCTTTAGGAGAAGAAGGTGGCTACTTATTAGGTTTGGGCCTCAGGTTGTCTATTAAAGCATTTGGAAACAGAGCAGGAGATACAAACAGACAATGCTGCTGCTGACACCAATTTAAGTCTGGCTAGAGGGGAGTAAAATGGCTCTGGTTACTGCTGTGAGAATATCTTCATTGTAACAAATTCTGGTTTTCAACATGTTACAAAATTAGACAGAAACTGTATAGAAAGGCTTATATAACAATCTCTACTCTGTATGCCTTTAGAATACAAGTGGCATCTGGGTCTGTTAGTAAAACAGCATTGGCAGTCTGCAACAAACTTACCTAGAAAATTATTCTTTTAGATAAAATGAAAGTTGTATGTTTTCCTATCCAAACCTCATACTCACTTAACCTGTAATATCACAGTTTTATTAGACAAATGTAAATTTATATTCATATTCTGGTGATATCAGCAAGTAAGACGGAAATATCCACCTAATGGCAATGTAACTGATGAAGCAGATTTAATAAACATGAATCAAATTATTATTCCATAGAAATGAACTGTAATGTATATCACTTATGCCATCAAGTCATACTCAGTTTCAAAATACAACAACAACAATGACAAAATTCTGATCATGGGCGTTAAAATGGGAAAGCATCTTATCTTTAGAAATAAAACACATGCTATTTTTTCCAAAAATATACAAAGGGTTTTTTTAAAAAATATACAAAGGATTTTTATAGCACATATTGCAATATAAATGACTCTATAAAACCCTTGCCTTGTAAGCATCAGGAATGGAGTTTGATTTCCTAAACCCCCATAATAAAAGCAAGGCATGGTAGCTCACATTTATGGTCCCAGTACCTGGGAGTGGATTATAAGAGGATGTATGGGTTTCAGTGGAAGCTAAGCCTAACCTATTTGATGAGTTCCAAGCCAGTGAGAGAGCTGTTCTCAAATGTGCTTAATGCCTGAGGAATGAATGAGACTTGAAGTTGTCATCTAGCCTTTACAGAGAAATGCACACACATACCCCTGTTCATAGCATTTAGAGAGACATATAATCAGATAAATAGTATTTGTGGGATGCTTTAAGTAATGTTCACAGGCAGAGCATGTATGTTTTAACTTCATAATAAAAAAGCTTCTGTTGAGACACCATCATTCTGATTAATTTTTAAAAGAAGAAAAAAGAAGACTTCATAAGGAACTGAAAACTTCAATGAGAAGAAAAAAGAAAACAAGAAATACAAAATAATATTGAAAAATGCTTACTACACTCAAAAACCAATAAAGCTCTTCATTCAGGGAATAGACAATAACATAGATAAAACTCTTACAGATGCAATAAAGACAAAAAGGAAAACATATACCTTGGGACTATGAAAAAAATAAAGCAACAAACACAAAAACAATCCATTAATAAAGGAATTGCCTTTATGACATTCTAAATTACCTACAAACTAGCAACTACAAGTAGAAAAGGTTTTGTCATAAAAAATAGACTTCATAAAAAAGAAGTCTATTTTCTAAACGCAACTTGTACATTGGTCAGGGTTAGGGTTAGGGTTAGGGTTAGGGTTAGGGTTAGGGTTAGGGTTAGGGTTAGGGTTAGGGTTAGGGTTAAGGTTAGCGTTAGGGTGGTATGGTATGGTCATAGACAACTTGCATAACCACTGTAAGATGCACTTTTCTTCATTTATAAAATGAGAATTCAAATTTTTATGTAAACAGTGCATTGAGAAGTACTGCTTGTGCCACTGTCATCACTGGGGTCATAATCTCCTTCTTTCCACTGTTAATAATTGCTATCTTGGTGAAAAATTGAGATGTCCCAATTATTAGCAACATTTATTACACCTTCTCAAAATAAAAATCTTTAATAACACAGCTTATGGGCCTGGTGTTAAGGAAATCCAAATTACAAGACTCCTCCCTGAGAACTAGCTTTCATGGTACCAGATGGCACCATGAAAGCTTCTAAAGCAGAGAGAAATTATCAACATTCCTACCCAGTTATGATGCTATGAATCCAACAACCAGTGTGGCCAGATAGTCCTCATTATACAATAGTAACTCGCATAACTTGACAGCAACCAACAGCTCTCTAATTGGATGTAATGCCCACTCAGCAAGAGAAAACTCATGGATGTTTGTAGAAGCCTTGCCATCAACTCAGCACTAGTATAGTATTGGATGTTGGAGAAGAACCTATGGACAACATGTTACTAAACTAAATCCCTAGCTACATTCTAAGTATTTGTCTTTTTATTCACAAAGAAGTCCTCACCCCACACCAAGAAAATTTCCTTTTGCAACAGACAGAGACCATTATTGAAAACCACAACTAATCAAATTGCAGAGTTGTGGAACCCAGTCAAAGTGGGGAAATCTGAAACACAACTCCTGCACCAAATTGTGGGAGATGGGGCAGAAAGATTGCAAGAGCCAGAAGATCAGGGAGTTGGTCATCATATTGTATTTCCTTAAAATGTCAGAAGTTTTGCCCATAAGAACTCAGCAACATGATTGCACAAGAATGACAACAATAGATATACTATCATTGCATGCTGGGTGAATGTCCAAAAGGCCTCATTACCCAGAGAACTACAGGCAACTTTTCTATACTAAAGAATGCTGAGAGTTGCAGAAATAGTCTTTCTTAAGGAAGAGCACACTAGTTATCCAATACCAAATAGTCAGCCCTGAAAATATACATACAAATAACATTATACAGACTAAGTGGGCTATATCCCTAAGTACATAAATATATATATGTATAGTGTGTGTGTGTGTGTGTGTGTGTGTGTGTGTTGTAATGATTAATTTTAAAAGAGCCATGAATTTGAGAGTGGTAAGGGGTAAACAGGAGGTTTGGAGGGAAGAAAGGGAAGACAAAAACGTTGTAGTTATACTGTAATCTCAAAGGTTAAAAGAAATGATATAAATATAAATGGTAACAGTCTACCTATAAACACATGTATTCGCCTCAATGGCTTATTTGAATCTGTGGTGTGACAGTATTTGTACTTACTAAGCAGCAATCTATGTTTCCATACACATTCTCTAAATTATCTCACACCCTAGGTAAGTCTTGGAGTGTTAAGAGATGTTGTGCTCCTTCAGCAAACAGAACTGAACTTTAGAGAGCACTGCCTTCTATTGAAGCAAATGTGTGTGACTTCACATGGCATTCTTTTCTGCCTCTACCAAAGCTTTCAAAGAATCTAGATGCTGAGTATTCATTTGTCAGCTCTTGAAGTGAAATGTGTGTTTGTGAACATGCAAGTATACACACATGTACACACATGTGTACATACACACATACACACACATGTGTTCACATACATGCACACACATAAACACATATACACATGTGTGTACACACATATACACATGCATCATATGCATACATACACACACATGCACACAAATATATACATACACACATAAACACACACACACACACACACACACACACCTTAAATTCAAGATTCTGGGTCTGAACATACTTTAGTTTCTTCATCTGAAGAACCATTGTAATTGAACAGGAGGTTATTGCTTTGAGCAAGTACATGGGAGGGTTAGATCCAACATCTTAGAAAGTTTGGAAACTAGACAAGTAAAACTACCATTTATAAAATGAGATACACACCGACAGTGGTGAGGCTCTTTATCAGACTGAGAAAGTAGGCCACCAAACACAGAACCAGCAAACCACAGGGCATGGAAAGGTATCTGAATTATATTTTCTGTATTTGAAATAATTTTACACATAACACCTTTTCTATACATCCTCAAGGTAAATGGCATTAAAGCTGCTTTTTTTTAATTCTATCTGATTAGTACTACAGCAACAATTAGAAGACAAGCAGAGTGGGAAACTGTGCAATCTTTTCCTCTCAGAATTCAATCAGCGAAGACAAGGAATTTGCATAATGTAAGGCCCCAAAGCAACTTCTCCCCTCCAGAGCACATGCCTAAAGCTGGAAGGAAATGAATAATTGCCTCGACTTCATTGCATTTTGCCTATACAGCCGCCATCTGCATTTAGATATGCAGGAAGAATAGTGCCACTTTCTACCAGAGTGAAAGTCATCCCGAACTCCATCAGGACGCCTTGGTCTCTGCTGGTTCTCATAGCTTCTCTATACATTGGGCTTAAGTTTTCCTTGAAGCCAGACATTTTCTTCTAAGTTCTGCTTTAAGCTTTTCTACTAGATTTTTCAAAAATTTTAGGTCAATCAAAATCTATGCAGAAGAAATGGAATGTTCTTCCCATAGGGGTAGAGAATTCTGTGAAAACAAGTATTTCACAGCAGAAATAAAAATAAGATGATAAAATATCTCCATAGTTGGCAGCACAATCTTCACTCAAGTTATTTTTAAAATCATCAATATATATATAATATGAGAGTCAGCTATTGTCCTAGACAAATTAGGTCCATACTTAGTGTCAATAACTTGTCACTGAAGAGCATTCTAACATTACAAAATTATGCAGTTGTAGACAGATTTCCTACGATGTCTCCGGAAAAAACGTAAGTACACTTATCATATCCTAAGAAATGTTAGCCAATTTACTTCACAAAGGCCAAAAACATTCTGTCATTGCTACTTCAAATCTAAATGCACAAGTCTCTGATATCTAACCTCAAGCCCTGACCAGATCTGTTATCCTCAGGAACACTCGCTTCAGATTGCCTTCACTTCTGGAAATTTTAGACACAAGAGTCAAGTGTAGCTTTTTTTAGAGTAGATGTAATGTTTTCAGTGAAACCTGAGTACTTAGATACAAGATAATAATATAGGCAAGTGAATTGCTTTAAATAAAGAAAAAAAGACTATAAAACTGTGCAGAGGGGCATAAAAGATGTACAAATATATCGTGGTCTTATGTAGAATAAAATGTAATTAAAATGTCTATCATGCCCATCACAGAGGTTTTAAAAATGACCTAAAATTACAAAATTATTGAATAGAGTCATTCTAACATCTAATAAGAATATTTTATAGCAATTACAAAAATAGTTTATTAAAGTAGGCTAAGGAAAGAGAGGGAGATGGCTCCATTAGTAAAGCACTTTCCATGCAAGAAAGAGGAGTGGAGTCCGAGTCCCACAGACTCATGTAAGCTGTGGTAACCACCTATAATTTCTACGCTTTGGAGGCAGAGGCATGAATCAACTACCAGAACAACCTAGCCAGCTTATCAGAGTTCATCATCTATATCTGGATTTGATAGACAGTACCTGCCTCAATAAATATTGGAGAATTGTCTATGAAGACATCCAATTACTACATCAAGTCTCCACATGCACCTGTGCCTACAAACACATGCAATATGTACCCATATCACATAGATATACAGAAAGTAGTATATGAAAAAGATTTTCTCAATTCAGATATCTTTAATGTTGCATTAGTGGAACAAGTACAAGACTATGGCGGTAGGACAAAATTAGAAAAGAGGGCCAAGTGTATGTCAGAAGTAGCTATTTGGTGCATGTGGCGTTCTACTGTATAGTGAAAGAGATTGATAAATCAGTAATTTTTTCATTTTTTATTGGTTAATTTATTTATTGACATTTCACATGTTATCCACTTCCCAGTTTCCCCTCTACAAACTCCTTATCCCCTCTCTCCTTCCCCTGCCTCTATGAGGGTGCTCCTCCACACATCCATCCACTCCTGCCTTAGTGCCAGAGCATTCTCCTACCCTGGATCATTGAGCCTCCACAGGACCAAGGGGCTCCCCTCCTCTGTTACATATGTGGCTGGAGCCCTAGGTCCCCCCATGTGTATTCTTTGGTTGGTGGTTTAGTCCCTGAGAGCATTGGGGGGGATCTAGTTGATTGATATTGTTGTTCTTCCTATGAGGTTGTAAACCCCTTCAGCTCCCTCAGTCTTTGCCTTAACTTCTCCATTGGTGTCCCTGCGCTCAGTCGGATGTTTGGGTGCATGCATCCATATCTGTATTGGTCAGGCTCTGGCAGAGCCTCTCAAGGGACAGCTACACAAGGCTCCTGTCAGCAAGCTTCTTGGCATTGGTAATAGTGTATGGGTTTGGTGTTTGTAGATGGGATGGATCCCTAGGTGGGGCAGTCTCTGGATGGCCTTTCTTTCAGTCTCTGCCCCACTCTTTGTCCCTGTACTTCCTTTTGACAGGAGTAATGGAATCCCCACCAAAATTATGACTCAATTCTTCACAGAGATGGAAAAGAGCAATTCTTGAACTTATCTGGAATAACAAAAAACCCAGGATAGAAAAATCTATTCTCAAGAATAAAAGAACTTCTAGGGGAATCACCATCCCTTGTCTCAAGCTATACTACAGACAATAACGATAAAAACTGCAAGGTATTGGTACAGAGACAGGTGGGTAGATCAATGGAATAGAATTGAAGACCCAGAAATTAACCCATACACCTTTGGTCACTTGAACTTTGACAAAGGAGCCAAACCATCCAGTGGGAAAAAAGTAGTATTTTCAGCATATGGTCCTGGTTCAATTGGCAGTCAGCATGTAGAACGGAAATCAACCCATTTTTTTGTTTTTGTTTTTGTCTTTTTTTTTTTTCAAGACAGGGTTTCTTTGTGTAGTCCTGGAACTCACTCTGTAGACCAGGCTGGTCTCAGAAATCTGCCTGCTTCTGCCTCCCAAGTACTGGGATTAAAGGCATTTGCCACCACTGCCCAAATCAACCCATTTTTAACTCCTGTACAAATCTCATGTCCAAGTAGATGGACTTAAACCGGATATGATGGATCCACATTAAACCGGATATAATGGATCTAATAGAAGAGAAATGGGAAAAACCTCAAACACATTGGCATAGGGGAAAATTTCATGAACAGTAAATGTTTTAAACAAATGACTATTCATTATTAAATAATGTCAGAGTCTACTTTATACTGTCACAAATAGATTCAGGTACCTTTGTTTATAAATTTGGCTAGTAAGATAATAAAAATTTGAAATAAATATTTGAAAATATATTAATCTTGGTAATATTATTATTATAATTATTTTTCTTCAATAACTTTTAAAAACTGAGAAACCAGAAGACCTCCTGGTTGTAAATGAAACTAAGAAAGCAAAGCCAAAATTCAAGCACACCAAAAGAAAGTATCTGTCAAATATACAATGATCAAAATGTTCTAAAATATAAAGCTATACGAATGAATAAAAAACAACACTATCAAAAAGGGGACAAGGGTAGATGTGGCAACAAAGAAGTCACTAATCCCAACCTCAGTTTGAAGTGTAGAAAGTATAAAAAGAGCCAAGACTATTTCTCACACTTAATTTTTTAAAATACTAAAAATGTACAGAGTTAGTGAGAAATGTGTAGAAATGGGACTTTTACATTTAGTTCTGGTAGGATACATCACAACTACTTATGGAAGGATGATGTTCAAGTTGAAGAGAAACATGGCGTTCTATTTGCTTCCTGTTACTGTGACAAGCACAATGACCCAGAGCAACTCTGGGAGCATAGGGTTTATTTGGTTTACACATTCTGATCACAGTCTCTCGTTGAAAAAGTCAGAGTGGGAACTCAAGCAAGAACAGAGGTAGAAACCATGGAGGAAAGTTTCTACTGGATAGTTCGCTCTGATTTGCTCGGTTGCTTTCTTATACAGCCCAAGCTCACCTGTCTAGGAATCACACCATGTACTACAGGCTGTACCTCCCTGTTTCACAAGAAAACGCCTACCAACATGCCCACAGATCAATCTGAATGAGGCAGTTTCTCAGTTGAGATTTCCTCTTCCCAAGTGTGTCAATTTTAAAACCAAGATCAGCAAGTAAACAGGTTATTTTTTTTTTAACTCTAATGCAGTTGCAGGGTTGGGGAACACTCTAGAAAGTCCCAGAGACTGGGATGTGAGAGGCTTCCAGAACTCAATGGAGATGACTTTAGCCGAAACGTCCAACAGTGGAGAGATGGAGCCTGAAGAGACCACTTCCAGTAGATAGGCAGGGACCCCAGTGGAGGAATGAAACCACCCACCTACCTTCAAAATTTTAGACTCAGAATTTTTCCAGCCTAAAAGAAATGCAGGGACATAAATGGAACAGAGACTGAAGGAAAGACCATCCAGAGACTGGCCTAACTTGGAATACATCCCAAGGGCAGACACCAAACCCAACACTATTACTAATGCTATGTTGTGGTTGTAGACAGGAGTCTAGCATGCCTGTCCTTTGAGAGGCTCTGCCGGCGGCTGACTGAGACAAATGCTGATATTTATAGCCATCCATTGGATTGAGGTGGAAAACCCCTATAGAAGGGTTAGTAGAAGGATTGAAGGAGCTGAAGGGGGTTGAAACCCCATATGAAGAACAACAGTATCAACTAACCCAGACCCCTGGGAACTCCCAGAGACTAAGCCAACAACCAGAGGGTAGTGGGCTGGTCCATGACCTTGGGCTGTAAGTACCAGAGGACTGCCTTGTCTGGCCTCAGTGGCAGAGGATTTGCCTAATTCTGTAGAGACTTGATGCCCCAGGGAAGGGAGATGCTGGAGGGAGTTGTGATGGAGGGGGTCTGAGTTGGAGGGTGGGGAAGCACCCTCACAAAGGCAAAAGGGTAGGGTAAAGAACTCTGGGGAGGAGGACCAGAAAAGGTATCAATATTTGGAATGCAAATTAATAAAATAATTAATAAAATAAAAAAGAAATATGCTTAGTGAAAAATATGCCTATGAGCACAGAACTATAGCATGTTTAAGATAAGAAAACAAAAACCTAAATTTGTTTTCAACAACAACATAAGAATGTGATTACTCATTAATAGAGAAATGGTTGTGCAAATCATAGCTTACCTGTATAGTAACAACATAGGCAACTGAAAGAAGGCTGAGTAGTGACTGATAGCAAAAAAGTTCATGACATATTTGAGTAAATGTTGTGAAACAGCACAGTGACATGACTTTAAGTTGATTTCCTCACTGTACATATATTTCAGAATGTTTCATAAAGAGCCAGTATATAAAGTATATAGAATTTGAATGCACATGTGTTTAGCCAGGTACAACAGCAGAAAAAGCTAACAATAATAGTGTTCAATTGGGGGGACCAGGGTTATGTGTTCGCTTCGCTACTATGTATCTAGAAGCTGTGGACCAAAAACTATTCAAACCTATCATGGACAGTGAATACTTTCTAAATCTATTAATATTTGCTAAACACTTCAAAATTTCCCTAAGTGTGAGAGTTTAGTATATGACTGTACAGAGTACTAATTGCAGTAAATAGCAACTCATTAGTGCAGTAAACATTCACTAGCAAAAAGAGCTTTTAGTTCACAGTTAGACTTACTTTACAGATTCCCAAGATGGTTAAAAATGTGCAACTTTCTAGCCATCTTGGAAATGGGAATGAAACTACTTTGATATTTCATCTTACCTCAGTCAGAATAGGCAATATTAAAAAATAAGACAACAAATGCTGATGTGAATGGAGGGAATAAAAAAATACTTGATCCACCAGCTGGAGTGCTGGTGGAGTGTAAACTGTTGAAATTAGTATGAAGGTACCTTAAAAAACTAAATATAGTAATATAATACACTGCTCAGGCATATACCCCAGTTACTGTCTATCCTACTGTAGAGACACTTGGTAACCCATGCTCACTGCTGCTGTATTCATAATAGCCATGAAATATAAGCAGCCTAGATGTCTATCAACAGACTAATGGATAGTGAAAATATGGTAAATTCACACAATTCTGCTATTAACATGAAATTTGCAATTGATGAGATTGAAAAAAAAATCATTCTGAGTAAGGTACCCCAGACCTAGAAAGACAAATGCCATGTGTTCTCTCTTATCTGTAGGTGAATCTTTAGATATTCATGTTTAGCACTGAATACCCATGAAGGATGGAGGTCAGGAATATAGTAAGGAGCAACGAAGCTGTGCTTTCAAGGGAAGGGTGATACAACACATCTGATATAATGGAGGATGGTGACCAATGAAAAAAGGGGAAGTTCCAGGTGTTGAGAGATGATAGAGCCAAGAAGACAAAGAATATGGAGTGCCACAGTGGCACAAGGAATATGGAATTATCCACCACTTCGAGTAAGATTTAGTTTTTATTAATGAGGTTGATTTTATATTTTTTTCTGACTATTCACACTTCTAGTCTATCAACTCTCTAATCTCTCAAGATAGCACTTTCTATTCCTTAGAATTTCTACTAGACTGAAGTGTTATCTGTCATAAGTGCTAAATTTCTTGTCATTTAAATAGCAACTTGCCAATTAAATAACAATTCATTAGTGCAGTAAACATTCACTAGCAAAAAGAGCTTTAGGACAATTTTTAAAATTGCCATATCCTGACTTTTGAATACCCAGCATATACCTATATATTAAAGTTTTCTTCCTCAGAGCAGTGCTATTAGGAGGTTATATAAGCCTTAGGAGATGAGGAAAATTCAATATCTTAAAGTCCTGTTCATTCATGTGAGCATCTTCTATGTAACTGTTATAAAGTACTTACTGCCTTGCTATAGGAGCACAAGGAGTGACTCAGCTGAGCATAAAATGATGCTTCTAAAAATATAAGCCAAACTAAGTTAATTTATTACATTGATTATATCAGAAATTTGTTATGACAATTAAAGCCAAACACTACAATACGTCTGCTGGTTATAAAATTATATCTTACCATGTCAGAATCTTCAGCTAAGTTTTAATAGTACATTAGTTGCTATCTTGCCTTCTGATTTCATTGCCAGTACTTGAAAATGCTATTGGTTAGTGATATTGGTTTTGCTCTTAAATGAAAATAAACAGTCTTTATCACACTGAGAAAATTTTCTTTATTTCTGTTATACAATAAGTATTTTAAAAAAATCAGACATGGATCACTGTCATCAAATGATCACTCTGCAGAATCTATATATTATCATGAAAATTTTTCCCTTACATTTTTTAAAAAGCAGTCATGAAGATAAAATTTTCCAATGCTAAGATGTCTTTATGTTTATGGTTGGAATTTTAATATGCTCTTTTTCTATGTAGATGTTTATGTAAGTGAATATATAAATTTCTTTTTTCTTATTTTTGTTCTTTTTGTTTTCTTTTTTTTCCCTTTTTCTTCTGTAAACCCCAGGCTTTGAAATTAGGTTTAAATAATATCTTTGAAAAACAACTTTGAAAACTCAGTTCTGTAGCTGATTGCAATAGGTTAAACAACAAACTACTTATGTGAGCTTTATAAGATGAAAATAACCCATTAAGCCATCTGTGGTTGGTGTTTCCTGAGAAGTAAAATATCCCTTCAAATAATTAAAACACTGCAGGAAAGTAAAGGAGGTGAAAATATTCTTTTCCAAGAAATAAATACAAAGTACAAAACACAATATGAAAGCATATGAAAAAAATCTCTCTAATTGTATACCTGGTAATTATTCAGGTTCTCTGTACTTTAGAACATTTTAGTAATTAATACTTTATTATAAAATCATTAATTTCAATGTACTACATTCAAATGATGGATGATAATACAGTGGCATGCAAGGATTTCTTGTACTTTTCATTCTTTATATAAATAGAGTTGTTTAGTTTTTTATTTCTATGAAATATACTTTTAATCATATTTAATATTTTTAAGATTTATTTATTTATTATATGTAAGTACACTGTAGCTGTCTTCAGATACCCCAGAAGAGGGCATCAGATCTCATTACAGATGGTTGTGAGCTACCATGTGGTTGCTGGGATTTGAACTCAGGACCTTCAGGAGAGCAGTCAGTGTTCTTAAACACTGAGCCATCTCTCCAGACCCCTCCCCCTTTATTTTAAGCCTGTTTTCAGCTCTTCATTTTGTTATTTTTATTTATTTTTTATTTTTAAGTTTTATTTATTATTATACATAAGTACACTGTAGCTGACTTCAAATATGCCAGAAGAGGGCGTCAGATCTCATTAAGGGTGGTTTTGAGCCACCATGTGGTTGCTGGGATTTGAACTCAGGACCTTCGGAAGAGCAGTCAGTGCTCTTACCTGTTGAACCATCTCTCCAGCCCCCATATTTAAATTTTATCTTTTAAAAAATAAATATGGGGGCTGGGAACAAAACTTGGCCACTCTAGAAGAGCAAAAAATATTAACCAGTGAGCCATCTCTCCAGTTCCTTAAGGGGAATTATAAGCCATTCTGAGAGCCTATGTTCTCATTGGATGCACTATTTACACTTATTTCTGATAATATATGATGGGATTTACTTATTTATCATATAGAAAAAATGAGTTGTTGGGGCTTACAGTTTTAGAGGATGAGTATATGACTGTGATGGTTGTACACATGGTGGCAGGCAGGTAGGTGGGGCACTGGAGCAGGAGCTGAGAAGTCACATCTTTGTTTACATGAGGCAGGAAGAAAGCTAACTGGGAATGGCAGATGGGATTTATTTTCATATTATGTTTAATACCTTACATTTGTTTTCTTGTTCTTCATGTCTGGTTCCTTTCTGTTTCTGAGTTTCATTCTGCATGATAATATGGTATCCTATAACACATCAATTCAACTATAGCCTGTATTTCATTATTAATAATCACATTTAAACTTAGCTATTACTTTAATCAGTTTATCTCATAATTCACATAACTAAAATTTCACTGACATAATTTAAGATTGGTATGCCTGTTTGCATTTTAACTCCAGAAAAATCATTGAAGCAAACTTTATTATAACCACACATTTCTGAAAATTTCAATTCAATTTCAGAAACTCCAACTATTTTAGGGAGTGCCCTCAAATTAATGTTGAGTTAAAGTGAAATTACTAAATTTTATTTGTGCGTATTACAACAAAAATAATATAGCTGAAGGATCTTCCCAACAGCTTTCCTTAAGCTTTCCAGTCCACATTCACATTTGTACATGATTTGTGCATGTGCCTTATGAATTTTATGTAGTTTAGTATTTTCATTTGTACAAAAGGAAGCTCTATAAATACTTATGCATACCTAATCCTCTAAACTATGAGTCCTAATACAGGGCATATCACTCACAGTGGTTTTCTTTAAGATGGATTATTAGATGAGAACATATTAGGATAATCCTTGTAGAGTTTTGGCTGATGATCGGGCAGTATTTCATTTTGTTGAGATGGTAGAATGCCTCCTGTTTTTCATGTTGAAAGATTAGTGATGAAAGGATAGGTGTCTTTTCAAAAACAAACAAAACTCGGAGGAGGGGAAAAACCCTTTAACACTCATTCTTATGGAGACATGTTATTAATTACTTATTTAAATCATAGGAATCATGGGTAGAATTCCCCAATTTTTAGTTTTAATTACTTATGTGAATGAATATATTTAAAAAGAAATTTAAAAACAAAATAAAATTGAAAACTAGATGAAGTTTACACCATGTGCACTTAACCAAGAGATCAGTCAGAAGGAGGCAGCCTCTGCTAAGGAACTAAACCAGGACTCAGGTTGGCAGCTGAGATTACTCCATGGATGACTGTGGCTCAACGCCTCCCAGGCTCTCACTCATGCCTTCAGAGTATCTGGCTGCATGTGTCCTACCAAATATGCCAGCAAAAGGAACAAGAATTCTTTCTAAATTTCACACATTTCATGCCAAGAAGAAAGCCAATCATA
>JADRCD010222622.1:19455-40094 GCA_019843815.1 Montemys delectorum | reverse complement strand
ACACACACACACACACACACACACACACACACACACACACACACAAGATTCATGGGGAAACTAGGGTTCTCTATTCACTCTTATGCCCAAATAAAACTACTTATATATCTGTACACTCAGCCCACCAGCTTTCAACCCTCACAGGGTTTTGGTGTTTTTCTGATAAACTGGAGATAGTAACTAACCTTCAGCTGGTTCAGAAGGGACTAGCATGCTCTCACCACTCCCCTTCCTCTCTGTATATCCATTACTTTGGCTGTGTGCATGCTCTTCTATGGACCATGCTGTATGTCTATCCTTTCTGGGATCCATCTGTACCTCATTATCTCTCCCTCTTCCTGACACTGCTTTATCTTTGCAGCCTTGGGCACTCCAATCTAATTTTCAGGCCATAGCTCGAAATCTACAAAGTTTTCTGCAAAGAGGCTCCCTTTAGTGTGACTCTCTGGCCAGATGAAGGTCTCCCTCTTTGACAGTCTCAGAGTTCCTTGACTTCTATCAGAAGAGCCACCTTGCCTTGTCATTCTTAGGTCAGGAAGCTTCACTCAACCATAAACTCTTGAGAGGAAGGGCCACCTACCCAGCTCACCTACTTCCTCAACCTGGCAAAAGGACAAAGCTCTTGGTCTTTAAAAACAATCCTTGAAGCATCCTTCTCGGACCAGCAGGATCCAGATTGGCAAGAAGCACAGAGCCTCTGCTCTCAGCCCGGCCCTGCCTATAGGACAGGGCACAGCAATGTGAGTGGTAACTTCCTAAATCTGTTGCCTGCCTGTGGATCCTTCCCCTAGCTGGGCTGCCTTGTCTGGCCTCAGGGAGAGAGGATGCACCTAGCCCTGCAGAGACTTGATGTGCCAGGGTTGGAGGATAAGGGTGTGTTGGGGTGTCTACCCTCTCAGAGGAGAAGGGGATGGGAAGAGAGGGAAGAGGGAAGAAAGTAATCTGGATGTAAAATGAATAAGTAAATTAATTAATGGGGGAAGCCATCAGGTAACCCCAACTCACCAAAGTTTGGGAGCCCCTGGTGTATAGCAGCATGGGGTGTATAGACAACACTCATAACCCAAGAATGATGACTGTGCTGCCAGCTTGGCTGCACAGTCTAGAACCAACTGGTAGATATTTTGTACAGACTGACTCTGCATAAGGCACAGGCAGGGGTTTCCCATGGCAAGGAAGGACTTAATAAGAGAAGCACAGGTGCCTGGATGTGCAGGTCCACACTCTGCTTGAAGGCAGCTCTCACTCGATGTTTTTTTTAAAGCCCAGAAAGGGCTTTTGAGCCAGGTAAGGTAAGCTGTTTCTAGGTTTTCATTCACCTCTAAGCCTCCCAGAGACACTGCAATTCTGCCTGCTCTTGGGAAGTACAGAAGTATGGCAGGGACCTGGGGAGGCAGCTCAGTGAGTAACATGGTTGCTCTGAAGGTATGAGCACCTAGTTTAGATCCCCAGAACATACAGCAGCACACATCTGTAATCTTAGCATGTCTGCTCAATGATGGGAGCTGGAGAGAAGAGAATCCCCAGAAACTTCTGGGATGGGTAACCTGGTGTGCATAGAGGTGAAAACAAAAGACCCTGGTCAGGTGGTACACACCTTTAATCTAACCACTTGGGAAGTAGATACAAGCAAGTGCATCGCTGTGAGTTCTGAGTTCAAGGCCAGCCTGATCTACACAGCAAACTTCAGGCGAGCCAGGGCTATATAGTGAGACCCTGTCTCAATAAATGGGTGAATGACTGACTGACTGAATGAATGAATGAATGACAAAAGATCCCTACTCAAAGAAATTAGATGGATGAGGAGTGGTACTATGTCTGTCTCTGTCTCTGTCTCTCTCTGTCTCTGTCTCTCTCTGTCTCTCTCTCTCTCTCTCTCTCTCTCTCTCTCTCTCTCTCTCTCTCTCTCTCTGTGTGTGTGTGTGTGTGTGTGTGTGTGTGTCTATGCAGCACATGCACAAATAATGCATGGGGCAGCATTTAATGTTGACTAAATAAAACAAACTCATTAAATCTTCCCTATCCTAGAAGAAACAAGATTTTGTTAAGGACTATACACAAGGAACTCAACTGAATCCAAGCAGGATGCTTATAGAACAAAGAGTTCTCTGTCACTGGGAGACTGAGCACTGAGCTGAAAAGCTGCCTGCTCTGGAACAAAGGGCACTGGCTGCCCCACAAAAGGTGGGCTGTGTAAGCACATGCTCTTAATTGGAGCCACTGGATAGACAGTCATGGTGACAAGTGGGGGCAAAGTCCCACAGTTAAATTCGAGGAAAATGCAGCATCTAATGAAGTGACTACGATCTTTCTTTCAAGTACCTCCCTGATTAGAGCTGGGTTAGGTAACAGCTCACACTACTATCTGCTCACACTACTGTCCCCACAGATGCCAGGATGTGTCCCTCCCTTTCACTAAGAACCACGCACACTGTGACCTCATAGCTCTTGACCCTTACAGAAAGGTACTGTGGGACTTGGGCGTCATTATTTGTTCCTGAAATACATAGTTCAGTTGTGGCTTCATACAACAAGTTGTTTGCTCCTGTAGAAGGAAAAGCACTAAAAATCAATGTAAGCCCTTGAGTGTACACATCACTCGTGGTTGTCTTGGTATCAGATTCTCCCGTGGATGGATGGTCCAACCTTTTCCAGTGGTGTTCAACTGAACTAGCATCAGAAGCAAGCTGATGCAGTTGAGAAATATGAAGCTTTTCATTTCCAAGATGCTATGCTGCTTTTTCTTTGAGCCTTAATATCCTGCCCATACCTCTCACACAACAGAAATGCAAACATGAAATATTGGATGCTATGCATGGAAATGTGAAAGAGAAATGCAGAGTCACACCTGTGCCTGCAGTGTCCTGAACATGCAAAAAAAAAAAAAAAAAAAAAAAAAAGGTGTGTATAAGGGAGACAGCAGAGGCTAATGCTTAGGTAATCGTGGGCTCACAGGGGACTTTTCATTTCTCCTAAATTTCCTTGTCCTGGTTTGCTTTCTATTGCTGTGATGAACACCATGACAGAAAGCAACATGTAAAAGAAAGCAGGAACCTGGAGGCGGGAGCTGATGTGGAGGCCATGGAGGGATGTTGCTTACCAGATCCTCCTCATGGCTTGCTCACTCTGATTTTTCATAGCACCCAGGACCACCTGCCCAGGGGTGACACTATCCACAGTGAGCAGGTCACTCCCACATCAATCATTAATCAAGAAAATGACCCGTAGACTTTTCCACTGACGAAGCATTTCTCTCCCAAGGTTCTCCTTCTCAGATGATTCCAGTTGTCAAATTGACAAAAAAAAAAAAAAAAAAAAAAGGCAAAACAAACAAAAACTCTAACAAGGACATCCTTCATGTGATTATCAAGTTCTGCTGATTAAAGTGTGGCTCTGCAGAACAGGCCTGCACACACAGACTACATGAGTAGTGCCCAGAGGGGAAGAAGTGGTGTGTGGCCTTGACTGTCCCTAAGGATTGGTATCTTCTGTCTTTGAGTGGCTATAAATAGATATTTGGCTACAGGGTTCTCTAGAAAGAACAAACTGAGTCTGGACCAAAACGTCACTGTGTGCAAAAGCCTACATCACTTACCATGCACAGACATTGTTTAAACGGGAGTATGGAGTATAAGAAGCTGTGTTTCCAACTGCCAGAAGAAAACAGGAAGAGATATTAGCTGAGGCTTTGAAGCTAGAAAGCAATTTTCAAAACAGAAGTTACATGCAACTTCAGAAGAGAAAGATTGGCCTCTGAATTCTATTAAAACTAAACCCTTCTTTCAAGTTACCATAAAATAGAAATAGCAAGCTGCAAACTGCAGAAGATGGCTGTCATGTATAACACCCACCCCCATATTAATGACCACCTCCTCAAACACTAGCAAATGGCACAAGTACAGATAGCAGGGTGCAACCTGGATCAGGGAACAGGAAGGCTTCCTAGAGGGGAGATGGTGATTTCAAAGAGGCAGGTGGCTTCTTTTCCAGGAGCTGAAAACCTTAAATCAAGGGGTGCATTGGAGCCCACTTGTGGAGGAGAAACAAGCCACAAGCATTATTTTATCAGAAATAAACAAGGAAGTTTGACTTCCTTCTGGCTTCATTCCTCAACTAGGTCTAAGCTGAGGCAGGCAATGGGGTGGGTGGGGGGGGTGTAGTTCATTAATCTGTGATCCTGGCAGAAAGGAATGCAGATTTGTATTCTTTTACAAGGAGATGATCAGAGTGAAGCTTGCTGGGAGCCCTGCCTGGTGGCTGTACAGTTGACATGGGCTACCAGCTGAGGATGAAAGTGGCAAGGCCATTAGGTGGCTTTTGCCATAACCTGAAGCAGGGAGGAGGGTAGCTCAGCTACAGGAGCAGAGATGTGAAGTCCTGAAGACAGAGGCCCTAACACACAGCAGTGTCTAAATGTGTCCTGCCATGAACCCACACAGTGATGATGTGCAAGCAGATGCAGGCGGGACAGTGCTGCCACCAAATCATAGTGTCACTGTACAACTGCCATCTAGTGATGTAATAGCTTATGGTGGCACAGTGTATCACACTATTCAAATGGTTGTGGTAAGCGTGTGAACAAGCCCACTGTGCTGTCAGCATAGGTGAGCACAGCCCACATGGCTGAGTACAGCATGCAGCATCTAGTGATGTAATAGCTTATAGTGGCACAGTGTATCACACTGTTCAAATGGTTGTGGTAAGGGTGTGAACAAGCCCACTGTGCTGTCAGCATAGGCGAGCACAGCCCACATGGCTGAGTACAGCATGTATCACCAGGGATGGCTACAAATGGTTGTGTTAGGTTTTTGCTATGCTATGCTTTCCTTCATTGATTTCTAATAGAACTGTTCTCATACCAAAGGGTTCGATGTCAAACATCGTGCTGTGTTGTATAACGCTGACAGCCACAGTCTACCTCTTGCGCCCACAGAGTCTCTCAGCTGCAACAAGATCCCATGCTTCTGGATTGACCTGCACCCCGCAACCACCCAGCTCTGTGGTGTCTGCACACTGATGACATCACCTGACCATATCTTTCTCAGAAGGCATCTGTCTTAGTTTCTTTTCCTGATGCTGTGATCAAATACCCTGATAAATGAAACGTAAGTGAGGGAGGTTTACTTGTCTCACAGGTGCAGGGCACACAGTCCATCATGAGGAAGTCACAGCATCAGGAACTTGATGCTGCTTGTCCCCTTATGTTCACAGCCAAGAAGAAGCAGAGACCAGTGCTGACACTCAAGTTACTCTCTCTCTTGTATTCAATCCATGGTCCCCTGCCCAGGGAATGGTCTTGTTCACAATTAAGATGGATCTTCTCATATCATTAAGACAGACATTAAGACAATACGTCACAGACAGGACCATTGCTAAAATGACCCTAGATTCTATCAAGCTGACAGTTAACACTGACATCATAGGTTCTTGGCCATTTTAAGCAAAGCATGAGAGTGAATATAAATATATATTTTTCCATTAGTATATTTATTTATTCACTTTACATCCTCCCCAACTCTTCCCAGTCTCCCAGACACAACTCCTCCCCCAATCCCCTTCCCTTTTCTCTGAAAAGCAGAAGGGCCCCCTTAGGTACCAACCCACCCTGGTACATCAAGTCACTGCAGTGCTAGGCACATCCTCTCCCACTGAGGCCAGTCAAAGTGGCCCAGTTGGGGGAACAGGATCCGCAAGCAGGCAACAGAGCCAGGGTCAGCCCCTACTCCACGTGTTGGGGGATTGGCATGAGGACCAAAGCTTCACATTGGCTACCTATTTCCAGGAGGGCCTAGGTCCAGTTTATGTATGCTCTTTGGTTGGTGGTTCATTATCAGGGGGCCTCCAAGGGTCCAGGTTAGTTGACTCTGTTAGTCTTCCTGTGGAGTTTCTAGTCCCCTCCCTAATCCCTTAATCTTTCCCCCAACTCTTCCACAAGATTCCCCAAGCTCCATCTAATGTTTGGCTGTGGGTCTCTGCATCTGCTTTGGTCAGCTGCTAGGTGGAGCCACTCAGAAGACAGTTATGCTAGACTCCTGTCTGCAAGCATGATGGAGTGTCATTAATTGTATCAAGGATTGGTTCTTACCCACGGGATGGATCTCAAGTTGGGCTAGTCTCATATAAGTCATGACAATCAGGGCTCACCTAGAAAGTCTATTTTATGGAGACTGAATAAGCAGGTCAACATGAAACGGGTATGTTAGAGGGATGGTGAGGACCTGCCTACAGCCTTAGTTCTCTCTGCCACAGTCTAGAGAAGCCAATTCCTCATGTAGCTCAAGCCTTCCATAAGGCTCTCCCAACTTACAAACACATCCAACAACATCACCCCACCTGAGGGAAATATCACACTTATGTTCAAAAGGAACAGACATAAACAGCCAGCACAGCAGCTTCCAATTACATCGCACTTTAAAGGGGCAATGACAGACACGGAGGAGAGTGCCTAGTGACCTTTGCCCAGAGATCAAAATCGGAAAGGTGGTGTGATCACTGAACTGGACATAGAGAGTGAGACTCCAGGGTGCTCATTAGCTCTGGTTAGGTAGACATTAGGGGCTTCTTTGGAGTGCCCCGGGGGACCAGGCCTCATTGATGTTTCCTGAACTTGCTGCATGTCACCCAGAACTTTGGAGAGCTCTTTATAAAGACATCAGAAAGCCCAGGGGCTCTTAGAAACCACTCACTTTGAGAACTGTCACCCATGAGCAACAGAACATTCTGGTTCTCTCCCTCAGTATCCAACTCATATCAGTAGAGTTTCTAGGCACACGGTGCCTCCATTTCTCCATGTGAAATGTTCACAATAATATATCTAATAAGTACTAGCTGAGGGTTCCCAAGATAACAGGCAGAGTGTACAGCAGAGTTAGCACTTGATGCCTGATGTGTCCTCCATGTCAGCAGGTGATGAGGACAATAACTAGGGCCACCTATGTCACACTCCATTATAGTGCCTGTACCCAGCAGAGCTGAGAGATTATTTTTACCTGAGTGTCAGTCAATCCTTATCACCTCTAAAGGAGACAGTAGCAAACCATGATGGTGCTGGACCAGCATGTCAGATGCCCATCAACAGCATTTTTATAGAATAAAGGATAAAGGCCCATTCTCTGAATTAACCGTCAGAGAAGCTTGCAGCTGGGGCATTGTAGATTATAATGCAGGTGTGATTACTGTGTCAATGAACAAGCTTGTGAAACAATACTGTTTGTTTGTCTCCTAGGAACAGATGAGGCCTCCCTCCCAGAATTAACACCAGAGCAAAGCCCAGCAGGAATTCCACTGCCCATGCTGACTTGACTATCCAAAATAACCATGGTGTATATTCAGTCTAGACATCCATCAACAGAAGAGTAGAAACAGAAAAAGTATATATGCATAGTAGAATATTACACAGTCATAAGAAATCATGAATGCCTGTACTTTATGGTTAAATAGATGTGAAATACACAAATTTATAGTTTATAGTTATCATCTTCATACATAATCTTCTATGTAATAAGCACATATGGATCCATCAGAAAATGGACTGTTTCTTGCATATTACATCTGCAGACACTCATTTCCCAACATGAAACTATAGAATCAAGAAAGAAGAAATCTTCAAGAGAGTATTCAAAAACTGCAGACTACAAAACCTTTCAGCAGATGGTTTTCATTTGTTTATACATACTTTCAAGGACTAAGTAGTAAATGCTGATGTATTTGCTCCTTTGTCTACTTGTGTGTGTTGCTGACTTAATTTCTTACAATACTGAGACCTTGTTTCCTTCCCAATGTCTTGTCTTTTTTTGATGCATTCATTACTCACATCTGAATTTTGAACTTGTGTCATCAGCAAAAATAACAATATAGTAGATGTTAAACATAAGTTGACATCATAGTATTTTCTCATAATCTGGTTGGGAATATTAGCTAATTTTACAAAAATCAAAGTTGTAAATTTTAATATTTACAAATGTAAAACCCACATCCATGGAAACATATCAATTCATTCTTCATTCTGTCTTTCAAATATCTATTTTCTTAACATTCTATGAATGGCATAAAATTTAATCTAATTGCCATAGCATTTTATGATAGGCAGATTATAAACAGTTTCCTAATATTCCTGATATTTTCTTGTGTTCAGGATAACTTACTCATGGAAAATATGGGACTATCTGAGACTACAAAGACAATCACTTTAATAAAATTCTACTTCAATAAAATTAGAAGACAGCTCGGAAAAAAAAAGTATATGTAAGGAAATGGGGAGGAGTAGGTGGAGAGAGGAGAGGAGGCTGAGAAGCTGCTGGGACAATCACATGGATCTAAGTACTGCTTCTGGGCCTGCAAGATGGCCCAGCAGGTAAAGGGGCTTGTCACCAAGCCTGACAAGTTCAGCTGAATCCCTGGGACCCATGCAGTAGGAGAGAGCTGACTCCTGCAAATTGTACTTTGACCTCCTCATAAGTGTCACTGTAGGGTTATGGAGTCCCACATCTGCTCTGCGACAGGGCTGGGCCTGGGAGTTCATTAACCCATGCTGTCGCTGGGTGGGTATTGGCTGTTTAGA
Source organism: Montemys delectorum (assembly GCA_019843815.1). NCBI lineage: Eukaryota > Metazoa > Chordata > Mammalia > Rodentia > Muridae > Montemys > Montemys delectorum. The sequence continues at coordinate 31,534 of JADRCD010222622.1, read as the reverse complement.
AGCCATGGGACACTGCTTCAGGCGTAAGCAAGCACAATCTGAGGTGTGGGACAACTGGAGCTGGTTTGGGGGTCCCCAGGCCTGCAAGGAGGTCGGGGTCATCTGGTTCTCAGGCTCTTGACACCCAGGCACCACTGGAAGCCACAGAAGAGTTGAAAATGGAGTGGGGGCACAGAGGCTGGATCTGGTTCTGGGACAGAGGGGAAAATGAGAGTAACCCCACTGATTCTGTGGTAGGAGTTCTTGGCTCAGCAGGTGCCAGGCTTGGCTTGTGCTTGGTTGGCAGCTTTAGCTGGAAGCACAGAGAGATTAGCTGGCCTTCTACAGGAGATTAGATCTTGGCTCTATTGGTGAAGGCCTTCTCCGTGGCTCCCCAAGGTGGATTCAGTGAAAAGAGGCAGCCCATGTTTTAAGGCATTTATTGTCATAGCAGAAAGTGAATGAGTAAAACCATGCCCCCCTTTCTCAGGGTGGGCCTGAGGTTAAATACCTCAGAAAGGAAGTGTCTGGGAAGGAAGGCTTATTGGCTAAGTCTCCAAGCCTATAGGTACCTCATTAAAATAGAGATCTGTCTTCAGCCTACATGATCTGTGGTCATGTCCTCTACATGTAGAGGGGCTTGGGGCATTGCCCTTACATGACTGATGGCCACAAATCTACGGAGGGGTAAAGCCTTGTGCCCAGGAATAGGCAAAATATCTACTGTCCCTTCAGAATCACCGGGGTTCTGAGCCTTAGCTCAACCAGGAACAAGGCTACCTTTCATGGTCTCACAGCCACAACTTGCGATGCCCATGCTTGTATGCACACAAAATAATATGTAATAGAGACTGAAAGTGCTGCTCTATAACTTGGACCTACAATGTCCCTATCCTCATAGCAGACACTTGGCAGGATTCAGATCTTGTCTGAACTCCACAGAACTCTCAGGACTTTGGAGGTAGCAGTCCCCGGGCTAACTCCTGCTTCTGCCACTCACTGTAGGTGTGACACAGGATACTTTGCCTGTGTGTGCTGCAGCTTTCCCACACCTATGGAAGGACACTCTGCAATTCATCTGCTGTCATTTCTGGCGATGGAAATGCTTCTGTTGGCAATCAATTTGCATCTGACACTATGAAAGATCTAAACACTCAACAGCCTGGGAGAGATGAATTGCCTGAGGCCAAGTGGCAGCATAAGCCTTCCAACTGCAGGTCCCTGGACTCCACAGTTAGCCCCTCAGTGAGTTAACTGCATGACGCTGGGGATGGCTGTGGACGGCTACTACCCTGTAAGGCTTGTGTGTTAATGGAGCTCCTTATATGCATTATTAATAATCTCTACAGTGACCCGTGTCTGGAAGTGTCAGTGTATTATGTTTATTTAACAGATGGATAAACTGAGGTTCAGGCTGATGTGGCCTTGGGAACAGATTAGATCTTGCACCCATCTTGCACAGAATGACACATGCAGAGTGTCAGGTAGCCAGTGCTTGCCTTGTAGATCTGTGTCGCTAAACCTGGCCCCATCCCTGGTGCACCAGAGCCCACAGCTTAGAAAGAAATCCCAGGCCCTGAGCTCTGAGTTGCCCTGACGGTGTTCCAGTTTTTTTTCAAATGCACTTAGGGAGCGTGCACTTACATACATAAGCTGGAGACCTGGCCTGTGATGTGAAGATACAGTGGAAGCCCGATGCTACTTTGGGGGGAATGGTTGTGCTGCATACATGCCGAGCTGTGGGTATGAGACTGACATTCTAATTTCCAACAGAGGCACTTTAGTGATGCATGACTTAAGCCTTCTAGGAACTGTGCTGCTACATCCAGTGTAGGCAGGCAGCCTCAAGACATGGAGGCATCTGACCTAAATCCTTGTCTGCACACAAGAACCTTGCCCTTGGGGGTGCTGTGAAAAGGAAGTTTCACTCCTTCCCTCCTTGCATCTATCCATCTAGACCTGGCTCAGACCAACATCCCTCTTCTGCATCTCACATGCACAGAAGAAGCAAGAGCAGTGAACGGGATGAGGAAGGAGAGAATGAATTTCACTGGAGGAATGCTTGAAAAGGCACAGTACCTGCTGGGGAGGACTTGGAAGATATAACAAAGAAATGTATACACCTTTTTCTAGAGGACCAAAGGGAGGTCTCATTGAGGAGAGAAAATGGCTACTAAGAAAACTCAGGTTAATGAGGAGAAATGATGATCATCCACTGACACCAGTTGAAACAGTCATATTTACCACATAGGCTTGATTTGGGTAAAATCAATACACAATTACAATCTCCCATCTTCTGCCTACCACAGTGCTAATCGGTTTTCTTTAGCTAAGGAAAAATACTTAAGATAACTTGAAAGAAAGGAAGATATCCTGACTCTCAATTTTAGTTGCATGTCCCTTCTGCTTTGGAACTGTATGGAGCCAGAGAATCTTGATGGGAAGCTCATGGAAGGGCAGAGCTGCTTGTCTCTTGATGGATTGGAGGGAGTGAGAGAGAGAGAAGGTGCTACCATAATCCCCTTCAAGGGTGTGCTTCCATACTAGGCTTCTCATACTAGGCTCTACCTCCTAGAGGTTTCATAACTTCCTGATGGCACCTGGGGATCAAACCTTGAATATGTGAGCCTCTGAGGACATTTAAGTTCCCAAACCCAGTTTCCACATGGAGCCATGGCTACAGTCTTCTCTGCTGATGAAGACCCTTCACTTTACCAGACAGTTTCATATCTGTCTTCTATGTAGCCTCTCTCAGGAATTTTCCTCTGGGAAGACAGATTGAAGGCTCTAGCCTAGGCTGGAATCAAATGATAAGAGAGTTGGGTCTTAGGAGTGGTCTGTATTATGAGTCAACTCTCAGGACAATGGAGAGGATGGAATATGAGGACCTGGGGAAGAAGAAGTTGAGACCATTGCCATAGGGAGTACTGACTGATATGTCAGAAGTCATGGCGTTCCAAATGCTATGACCCTGCCAGACACTGCAGCATTAAAACACCATCCCCAGGACATTGTGAATGGCTATGTTTGTGTTGCCAATAAGTTCTATTCACAGAAAAAGAAGGTGCCCAATAGATCACGAGGCATAATGGGCCAAACCTAACAAGACTAAGAGTCTGAAAGCTCCCAAGCAGTTTAGAGCCACTCAGATCAAGAAATAGTCATTACTGGAGTAGCATCTTGAACAGGGTGGAAGGAAGGAAACAAAGAAAATTAAAGAGCAGGCACACAATGATTTACAGAGACCAAAGAAATGATGAGATAGAAATTCCAGGCCAGGTCCTTAATTTCATCATTCAGACTTAGCATCAGGCCCCTTTGCTGATGTGTACCTTTTCCCATGAGTGTAGAGTGGCTCTGGAAGACAGCATCTTGTCATAGCAGAAGTAGGTCTGGAATTCATGATGATCAATACAAATTGATCAGGGTTCAAATGATCTTCAGACACTTTCTTCCTGCAGCACCTACACACATATATGTATTTGGAGTATGCACAACTCATGATGGGGCTTCTCAATTATATGCACCCTTCTCCAGCATTCCATATGCTAAGATCCTGTCAGGCCACCAGTCACCATTGCCCAGAGGAGAGATAATCATTGTCATGTTGGTAAAACACAGTTTATTTATTTGCTCTTTACTTCCCTTTGGTGGGCATGATGATAAGAGAATATATTTTACTACAACGCATTGCTAGCTCTGCCACTGTCACAAACTTAAGAAGGAAATAGCCAAGGATACTGTAGATTAGATCTGTGAAATCAATATGACAAAAGAGTTAATAACCACTATGCTAGTTCTATGGGGGAAACTGGAAAAAATACTTTAGAATGAAGAGAAGGATGAGTACACCCAAGAATCCACAGAGGAAAGTATATAATATCAGGATAGTTAACCAAAAAGATCTAAGAAAACTCCACAAACTAATACCAAGATAAGAACTATTATAACTCTGAATATCAATGCTCTCAATCCCCCAATAAAAAGACACAGACTAGTGGACTGGATTAGAAGACAGGATCCATCTTTTTTGCTGAACCTAAAAGACAACTCACTGTCAAAGACAGATACTACCTTAGAGTGAAAAGATGGAAAAAATATTTCAAGTGAATGGAACTAAAAAAACAAGGATGCATAGCTATTCTGATATCTGACACAATAGCTGTCATAACAAAACTTTTCTGAAGAGAAAAGAAAATTGCTTCATGGTCATTAAGGTGGAATTCTAGCAAGAGGATACCAAATATATACATACCAAACACATGTATATCAAATTTCACAAAAGAAATACTACATAAAGCCACATATTAACACAAGGCAATAATAGTGGGTGATTTGAATGCTCCACTCTCACCTATAGACAGGTCATTCAGACAAAAACTAAATAGAGAAACGCTGGAGTTAAATGACATCAGAAATCAAATGGACCTAGCAGGTATCTAGAGAATATTCTACCAAAACACTAAAGAAAACATGGTCTTCTAAGAAGTCCACAGAACTATTTAAAATAGGCCATTTACTTTGACTCAAGGAAAGTCTCAACATAAGAAACTTAAAATAACTTCTTGGATTCTATCTGACCATAATGAAATATCAAAAGATATCAAGAGCAAGAGAAACTACAGAAAGTGCACAAACTCTTGAAGATTAAATGCATATTACTGAATGGTAAATTGGTCACTGAAGAAATAAAGGAAATAAAAACTTAAATTAAGTGAGAACACAATATATCAAAATTCATTGGACACAATCAAAGCAGTTCTGAGAGTAAAGTTTATAGTGCCAAGTATCTACATAAAACCAATGGAATTTGTACTGGCTAGTTTTGTGTGTCAACTTGACACAGGCTGCAGTTATCACAGAGAAGGGAGCTTCAATTGGGGAAGTGCCTCCATGAGATCCAGCTGTGGGGCATTTTCTCAATTAGTGATCAAGGGGATAGTGCCCCTTGTGGGTAGTGTCATCCTGGGCTGGAAGTCTTGGGTTCTATAAGAGAGCAGGCTGAGCAAGCCAGGGGAAGCAAGCCAGTAAGGAACATCCCTCCATGGCCTCTGCATCAGCTCCTGCTTCCTGACCTGCTTGAGTTCCAGTCCTGACTTCCTCTGGTGATGAACAGCCATGTGGAAGTAAGCCAAATAAACCCTTTCCTCCCCAACTTGCTTCTTGGTCATGATGTTTGTGCAGGAATAGAAACCCTAAGACAGAATTCAGATAAATAACTTAATGATGTACTTTAAGATCTTGCAAAAAACAAAACCAAACTGAATCCAAAGTCAGCAGATAAAAACTAATATAGCCACTTTATAAATCAGTCTGAACCTTTCCCAAAAAGGTGGAAATAAAACCACCATAAGACATAGCTATACTACTCCTGGGCATATACCTAAAGAGATATACAACAAAAGAGAGAAAGACTCTGTAGTGGTAGAGAGGGGGAGTTGATAGATGTGGGAGGGAGGGAGATGAAAGATGGCAGTAGTGAGAGTAGTCCGAATGAATTATGTACACCAGGTCACAAATTTAATTAATAAGGTATTAAGAACATTAATGAACATATAGAACTTCTAGGTTGCAATGAAAAATGACTTAATTCCTTACTGTGTGCCACACAACAAAATTACAATGTAATTGCTCAGAGCTTAAAAATATCACTAGAAGGTAGTCCAAGGAGATGGACTCAAGGACACTGGGATGGATAGATGGTGTTCTGTTAAGCTTCTGCGTCTTGAACACTGTGTAATCATGGAACTATAGCAACCAGAAAGCATATCTTTTCTTCAGATGAGTGATACGAGATGGCAGAGGTTGACATACTTGTTTAAAACTCTATCTCTAGTTTTTCTCATTTACTGAAGCCCATAGCTTTCCCACACTGTGGAGTGTGGTGAGAAGTGTCCCCCATAGGCTCCAGTATTTGGGCCTTTGCTGTCCAGTTGATGGTGCTCTTTGGGAAGATTTCATGGTACGGTTTTGCTGGAGGGTATACATCACTGGGAGTGGGCTTTGATCAATAGCTCCCTGACACTTCCGGTTTGCTCTCTGCTTTGTGCTTGTGGTTGAAGATGTGAGCTCTCAGCTCCTGCTGCCAATGCCTGCTGCTTGCTGCATGCTGCTCTGTCATGATGGACGGATCCCTCTGGAATCAGACACCAACGTAAACTCTCTCTTCCACCAGTTGCATTTGGCCATGGTATTTTATTACAGCAACAGAAAGGAACTAATCCACTTTCCTAGCAAAGGCTCTGGGTGCATGCTGAGCTGAGGTTAGGCAACTAGCCAGTTCTGTCAACACCCACTGTGTGACTGGCACCACATGCAAGCTGTCACTGCTAAGACACACAGCAGCAGCAGCATCTTACCTAAGATTTCCAGACGGTTCCTAAAAATCATAGACAACAGAAACTAAAGTTCAGGGAGTATGCCTCGCAGATCACCAGGTCTTGGGGACCACAGATGCCACAGGTGGCAATGGTTCATGTTTCTTGCCCATCCGTTCAAGCAGCAGCAGAAGAAAGCTGTCCCAGCCTTACCCAGAGCAATACTCTAATCCTGTACTCACCCTCCTCCATACTTTAAGAGCAGGGTATGGTGTACATATCAATTGCTGGGCTGTACACAGATGTCAAGTAGGATTTTGCTAAAGCAAAACAGGCCTGTTTCTTCATATTCTGCCCACTCAATCTTTCAGCAGGGGTAGCCTCACGTCTGTGGGGCTAGGTGAGGAGCAGTTATACGTTACAGCAAGAGCAGATGCAAGGGCATAGACACAGCTGGGAATTTGGACTTAGGAAGGGACATGGGTGTGAGTGCACCTAGGGGTAAAGTTGATTTTTTTCCAAGGAGGATCTCCTACTGGCTCCTTCCTCTACCATCCTGCCAAGAATATCTGTGCCTCTTTCCACCCCATCAGTAAAGGATGCCACCAATGTGCTGATGAGTGGGAGCCACAACCTGGAAGGAGCAAGCCTTGGTGCACTTTCTTACCACCTCTTTCTCCATGGAAGAGGTCCAAAGAACAGCCTGGTCTCTACCTGTAACCATTCTGCTCATTCTACCTGGAGGGGCATGGCTCAGTAGTTTCTGACCTCAGAGTCACCACGGGAGTCTTTGATGACTGGTGCCTGCTTTCAGGGCTCAGAGCAATGCAACCTAGGGATAGGTTCCAGGACCACAGTTTGAGAGCTACCCCAGTGCTCACGGGCACAGGGAGGGGGTTCTGACTGAGTGTTTATCCCAGATCTCCATTTCTACTGATATATATATAAACTCATGCATCTCTACAATTGGACCTGACTTGGAGAAGAAAGGCCCGCTCCAGCTTTGGGGCCATGCTAAGTCCTCCAGATTTGCTACTGGCAGGCAATCGCAATGAGGTGTGGAGGTGTTTGCTGATACATTAATAAAGAACTCTCCCCCATCTGCCATGGGATCCCTGAGGACCTGCTCATCACTCAAGTCCTCAAGAGGAGTGACATGTGGGTGGAACTGGACACCAAGGCTACCTCATAAACAACCCCTCGCACTTGCAACCACTTTAAAAATAGAGCTATCGTGTCCAGCTCTCTTGGCAAATTCATAAGTGACTGTGGGTGGCTCTCGACATCACCTACAAACAAATTAATGTTAAAAATAGATATACCGACTTCAGAGCAAGGAATCATAATTCTGAGTAGAAGAAGCCTGAGAAGGGAGAGCAGGACGTGTAGACCCGTACGCATTCAGGAAGGAAGGGGCACTTCAGCTGGCCAAGTGGCAGGAGCCATCAGGCACTGGCACCTTAATCTGAGAACTGGACATTATTCCTGTTTCATACACTCTGTAAATGAGACTCAGTACATTGTGTAAAATCCTGTGGTTGGTGACCTGAGATTCAGATCTAAGCCTCTCATCTGCAGTTCTCCGCTGGCAGGGCACCAGGCAGCCTCCCAGCTGTGGCTTGCTCCTTTCCTGCTGTTTCCTTGCTTCTTCCTTGCAGCCAGAAGGCAGAGAGGATGGCTAAACGGATCAACATTCCATTGTGATAGCAAAAGGCCAAGGGTCTTGGAGAAGAAAGAGAAAAGGGTTGTTTTGGAGGATCCTGTGCATGATAAGTCAGTCCTGTCGCTTTGTGGCAGGAGGGTCATGGGAGGCCAAGGCACTGAAAAAAAAAGCCCAGTTTGCAAGGAAGAAGAGACATAGTAAAGGCAGGGACTAGGGTCCCACAGTCCTATCAAGATTCTGTTCCGGTAACACAAAGGCATCTCACCTGGTCCTACCTCTTGCAGGTTCCTCGACCCCTTCAGAGACCTGGACCTGAGTTTGGCTCCCAGCACCCTCAGAAGAAGTCAGGCATGGAGATCAGAGGATCCCTGGGGCTCACTGGCCAGCTAGTCTAGCTGAACTGGAAATGTCAATGAAAGTGTGTCTCAAAAAAGTAAAATAAAGTAAGGCAGAAATAAATAAGACACCTAATATGTACTTCTGACCTCCAGGATTAACACACACACACACACACACACACACACACACACACACACACACAGTGCACACAGTGCACACATACTATATACTGCAATGCACGTACCCTCAACAGTCCCAGTTTCCTAGGAACTATTGATGTTCTCCCCCACCCCACCCTAAGAACTGAATTTCTTGGCATCCTTGGGTGAACTTGGGGGAGTTTTGCAAATGGGGTAGTGGGTATTTTCTGGTACAAGTAGGAGCTCGTGGGTAGATTGCAGTGGCAGGGAATCCTCTTGAGTATAGGGACCTGGACAACCCTAGGACGCAGCTGGGTTTGGAGGCTGTGAGGAAGGCCCTGACTGTGGGATGCAGTGCCAAACTGCCTAGCTTAATAACATCTTAAAGCTTGGACCACTTGGAAAAGCAGAAGAGAAGGGAAAAAATAAATGTAAAGAGAACAGAATGAAAATCTTCTTTAAGCCAGTTCCACTAATTTGGAGCATGCCAGAGAGGTATGTCAATGCATTTGAGGGACAGGTTTACAGAGTAAGCGAAACTGGAGATACCAGCTCAACATCACACACAGTTTCAGTGCATTTTCAGATGTTCAAGACTACGTGGTCATATAGTGAAGATGTTGTAATGACAGACACTTAATATACTTGTTATATTGTTATACTCATTATACTCGTAATACTTGTTAAAACAGGTCCCTGAGGCATCTGTCTACACCTTATCAGGCTCTCTGCTTCCTGTTGAGTACTGAGAACATAAGCTCTCTGCTTGTAGGTTGTTTCTACACAAATAACCACTTTAATTAAAACCCTATTCATTTCCTCTGCCTGCCTCTAGCTGGACCTTTGGTGGATGTAGCCCAAGCCCCTGATGTGCTTTGTAATGTCACATGGAGGATGCCTGTAAGCCCAGAGATTGACAATCCCTTGAGATTGACATCCAGACTCACACTCTGGTCCTGCACATGGCTCATCAGAATCACATTACTCCTGCTCTGCAGACCTGGCAGGTATGGACAGGATGGAAGTTTCTAGAAGCATGTAGGCTGATTTTCCCTTTCACTGAACCTCACACAAAAGCACATAATTAGGAGGGAAAGACAGGAGTGACCCATCTCCTATAGCTGCTGTACCTGGCAGGACACACAGACCAGCTATTGTCTCCAAACAACCAGAGCCACATCCTTGCCAAGTGGGGATGTGGTGTGAAGGCCAAGCTCTCACATCTGAACACACTGCTACCTCTGCCTGATCCTTCCTTCCTCCTCTCTGTCTGTTGGGGACAGAGTGTGACATCCTGTAAATCATCAAGTGTAAATGTGGAGCCCCAGGCTAAATGTTCATGGTGGATATTAGGAGGTTTATTTCTACCTCTCTGTCCTGCCTGATGGGCCACTTCCCCCAGAGTGATACACAGTAACTTCTCTTTTGTGTCCTCAGGGACTGTCTTAAGATTTCTATCACTGTGAAGAGACACCATGATCATAGCAACTCTTACAGAGGAAAACATTTGATTAGGGCTGGCTTACGATTCAAAGGTTTAGTCCATTATGGTCATGGCAGGAAACATGGCGCCATGCAGACAGACGTGATGCTAGAGAAGGAGTTCAGAGTTCTACATCTGCATCTGCAGGGAGCACGAAGTAAACTGAGACACACTAAGCCCTCAAAGCCTACCCCCAGCTATATACCATCTCCAACAAGGTCACACCTACTACAACAAGGCCACACCTACTACAACAAGGCCACACCTACCACAACAAGGCCACACCTACTACAAGGGCACACCTCCTAATAATGTCACTTCCTGGTGACCAAGCATTCAAACATTAGGAAGTCTATGGGAGCCATTTTTATTCAAACCACTGCAGGGACTCAACTCAGATCAATAGAGACTAGTCTCATAGTCTGAAGGCTGGAATTCTGCTAAGAATCCCCATTGAGGTTGAGAATCAAAGAAAATGAAAACAACTTTTAAAGTCCAGTCTCTTCCCTCCTTATCCAGAAGTTGGCAACCGAGGCATCCCTACAGGAGGCTCTTGAGGCAGATTCACATGCAGTTTCACAGTATGCTTCAAAAAACTGCTCATGGCAGACTGTGGCTGACACCTAAGGATTTGCACCAAATCAAACCAGGGCTTTTGATATGCAGCCATGGTTGGCTCATTTACTCCCTCGGCATTGACTTCATGAGGGTCTTTCCAGAAGTGTCTTGCAGGACACGGGTCAGGCACTCCAAGCACAAAGGGGAAAAACTGACATGCAGAAGGAAGGTGGAGACCTCCAGGCACTGTGATAGCTGCCATTGTTATTTTCACAAGCCCCCTATAGAATATGTTCTGCCACCAAGCCCACCTATACCACTCCATAGGAAATACCCACAGGTACCCAGCAGAGGTGTAGTCCCTACACCCTCATTCTCTCTTACACCTTGTCAAAAAAAATGCATTAATAGCTTCAAGTTTCAAAACAGAAGTATTGGATAAGAAAGAAATGGAAGCAAACGAGAGGAAGAAAGAAGTAAAGAAATAGTCAAGAGTGCTCTGGAGGGTGGGATCCTGCTCCCAATAACTGGTGCTATATGAATGTCCTATGTTCTGCCTGTGCCACCAGCAAGATGGCAGCTGAGCCCCAATTGCCTTTGACACATCAAATGCTACTGAATGTAAGGACAAGCCCCTCACTCCCATTAGAATCCCATGTCTATCTGATTACAGGAAGGGACCATCTTGGATTGATGTTGACCTGGTCCAATCAACTTCCTGTTCCTTGTTAGTCTTCATGTCAGTGAGTGGAGGACTTGAACTTGGCTCAGAACTGTGACAGGTGGGAGAACTGAATGACATCTTGTCATTCTGTGGGATATGGGTTTATAATTGCCTTCAGACAATGGAATCTGCTTCCTCACCTATGGGTTCCTATAGATAAGAGGATATCAATAGTGATCTTGCAATGTCCCTAACAGTGCAGGCAATTCATATTGCCAAACAAAGCCCATGAGGGCAAGTGAGACCCCTGTGCTACCAGGTCATCTCGCGGACTGCCCTTAGACGTTAAGGAGTCAGTCATAATGATTGTGGTAGAACGCCACTTCCCAAGGTCATTTCAGCCACTCTGCTGGTGGGAACGTGCCAGGGAGTAGCTGGTGGCTGGCATCAGAAGGAATGAGAGAGGGTGCTGATAGACAGAGGCAAACGAGATCTGACAGGACATTCTTTTTAAGTGTTGTGCTTCCTATTTCTTGGGGAGTACTTAGCCATGGAGATATCTAGGACATTGACAGACCAAAGTCTACAAGCTGCTAATGAAAATAGGCATCTAGTATGAAGAATGGATTAAAGAATTACAAGGAAGACTGGGAAGAATTCCTGAGATGGGGATGCATCAAAGTTCTTCAGTCAGTTGCCCTGGGACTTGCACTGCAAGAAAGAAATTGACCTCCGTACAAAGTGGTCTTCGGCTGGAGCTAAGATTGAGGATAGCAAAGCTAAGATTCTGTCTTTCCTGAGTCACCCAGTCTGGAAAAAGCAGATCCCAGTTCCTTGTGGGCTTCCTAAATACATATATCCCAAGCCAGGGGTCACATGCAAGAATGTGATTCAATATGACAAGTATAGTTAAGTGCCCACATATGACAGACACTG
>JADRCD010222622.1:0-19445 GCA_019843815.1 Montemys delectorum | reverse complement strand
GCTGAGCCTGGTTCCTGATCTTTCCATTTATTGACTTTCTTAATCCTGTGACCCATCTCCTTCATTAACCTTTTTCTGTGTGTGCCACACCTTATTAATTCTATATCTCTGGAGAACCCCAACAAATGTGCTGGCAGCCATCCAGACCTTTGAACTCAGTCTTTGAATCCTAGTCTCCAATGTGCCTGCAGAGTTATGGAGGCCATTTCTGCTGGCACCTGCTACTACCCCCTAAAGAGAGAGCACATCAAGCTTACATAGCTTTGTACTTTACTATTGTGATGGACAGTTTTATGTCATCATAATATGAGCTACAGTTAGATAGGAAGAAGAATCTCAAATGAAAGTGTCCCAGTGTAATGGCCTGTAGAGAAGTCTGTGTGGTGTTTTCTTAATTGATGATTGATGTGATAGGACCTACTGTAGGAGATGCCATCCCTGGGCAGATGGTCTTAGGTGCTATAAAAAAAAAGCAAGCAGAGTAAGTCATGAGGAGCAAGCCAGTATGTCAGGTTCCTCCATGTCTCTGCTTCAGTTCCTGCCTCCAGGTGCCTGTCTTGAGTTCCTGCCCTGCCTTCCCTCCATAATAGACTCTAATCTGTAAGAAGAAATAAACTTTTCCTTCCCGAGCTGTTTTTGGTCATTGTATTTATCACATCAATAGGAACCCAACTAAGACAATTATAAAATACTGGTCCCTAGTATTCAAGGGCACCACTGTGGGAATTGAACCCTGTGGAGGAGTCTTAAGGTGGCTGAAACACCAACGCTGCCTGCCATGGCTCGAATCATCTGACTTTTGCTGGTATTTACATAAGATACTCTTCAACTAACATCATGGAGATTTTGTGTCAAAGGTAACAGAGAAAGATTATAGATCACCTTGGGTGACATGTTTCAAGAGTTGATGTAATGGACTAAATTATAATCTCCCAAATTCATATGCTAAAGTCCTAAAGCCAGGCTGTAGAGTATGACTCTTTAACAAGAAACCTGTGATAAGGATATGGGGAAAATAAAGTCACAGGGTGGCCCTCACCCAGTCTTCCCTGGGGTCCTTATTCAGAGAGGTTGAGGACATAGGCACACACTGAGACATGACTATTTGGAGAGCCTGTCTGCAAACCAAGGAGAGAGAAAGCAGTCCTGGACACACCTTGATTTCAGTTATGACCTCTAGAGCTGCCATGTCTTGAATGTAAAATGTCCTCCAAAGACTCATTTGTCAAAGCTTGGTCTCCAGATGGTGATGCGACAGAGTGTGAGTCAACCATGAGGGTCCAACTTCATCAGCCAGTTAACCTATGTATGATCTCATAGAGGAATGCACCATTGACAGATGGGGCCTGATTGGAGGCAGCAGATCAATAAGGGTTTACCTTTGATGTCCGTATCCCCACCACCCCACTGTCTCTGACAAAGACAGGAAGTGCAGGGAGAGCTCTGTTGGAAGCAGAGCCCAAAGACTGCTCACTGTAGAAGAAACTGAAGATGTGAATGAGCAAGGAGACCTGCCTTCTGGTTGGATAAGCAAGCATCTTTGGCAGGGAAGTGTCCTTGGCCCCAGCCAGAGCTTGGAGGCATCGTAAGGGAGCACGCACCTCCTGTGGCAATTAGCGATTTATTAAGTCATTTCCTGGAGCCACAATGTCCTCCAAGAATGCCTCCAACCGAATGCACTAATTAATATGAAAGGAATAAATATTTCATTGCAAACAAATGGATCTCATCCTTCCTCGCTATGTCTGGGAGAACAAGGGCAGCTCATACAAGCATCTCCTTTAAGGTTTCTTTAAAAAAGGATTCTGACGTAAGAACAGCAGCCGAGGAAGTCCGGCAACTTGCCCAGAGGCTTGTGGCTGGGCCAAAATTGCAAGCCAGAGCTCACCCACAAAATGTTGCTTCACAGCTTAATTAACTGACATAGTTTCCTAAACAGAGCAACCATACACTCAGAGGCCTGCCTGGCAGAAACAATGCTTTGCATCCGGCAGATGTAGGTGACTACATGCCCATAGGGACCTCGGCACTTACCCCAGGGCCTTTGCACCTGCAGCGTCCTCTTGACAGAACTCCTGGATGGACCTGTAACTATCTGAATACTAAGCTGGTTTTTCTGCTTTGAAACAAGCCCTTTTCTACACCACATTTGTACACAGCTGTGCAGAGCTGGCAGCTTGAGACAAGACACTTGACCTGGGCTTGCGTATGGAGAGTGCCTATCTCTGTACATAATAAGGCAGTACTGAGTCTGGGTTGTCATCTGGGCAATGCCAACTCAGTTTTATCCAAAATTTTCCTATGAGGAACATGGAGGGCTAGTATCATGTAACTCCATGTAACTCCAGGCTACATTCTCTCTCTCTCTCTCTCTCTCTCTCTCTCTCTCTCTCTCTCTCTCTCTCTCTCTCTCTCTCTGTGTGTGTGTGTGTGTGTGTGTGTGTGTGTGTGTGTTTTAATGCATAAGATGCCTCTGGCTAGTGGAAGAAGTTCCATTTCTTTTACTTCAGTCCTGCAGTCCTCATACAGAGGGGCCCATCAACAATGACACTGCCAGGGGAACCCCTGAGTTGGTTTTGCTGCAGGCCCTCTCCACCCTCTCCTGAAAAGGAATCTGCCCTATTGCTGCTCAAGTCCATGCCAAGGGATTACCTCCCCATGGATTCACTTCTGTTGCTCCGCCAAAGGATGCCCACAAAGTCTGGAGCCATCAGCAGCTCCCAGACTTGGGTACGCCAATGTAGTTCTAATTTGCCCACCTGACTCACAATTCCTCAGTCACCACTTGCATTTGTCTGTTTCTTTGCTCAGAGCCTCATCGTTTTCTCCTGTTAGACAAGCCTTCAACATCAGCCACTGTGGGGAAAATGGTCACCCACAGAGTCAGCTTGTTCTCTGATACTTAAGGGACAGCTCCACTCACTGAAGGTGGATGGTGTTGCTTGAGTCATACAACCCCATGAGCCCTCAACCCATTGCCAGGTCAAACCACGTCACATCACATGCCCATCTTTGGGGGTACATGACAAAGATGGTGAGTGACAGCCACCTTGGACTCCAGTGAGTAGTTGATGTATCCTCTGAAGAAAGGGATATCATTACCATAGGAAGGAGTGGTCAGAACAGCAATGGGAGTCCAAGACCCTCTGTGACTTTCCATTCCCAATCTATATTAGAAACAAGCACCCAAGTTGAATATCAGTTCATTCACTGGCCCAGTTACCTAGAGCTGATACACACCAGAACTGCCCCAAATCCAAAGTATTTTTATCAAATGTCCAGAATCCCATCTACTGTACTTCAACTACCCCTGAATACAGACCCAAAAGGGTTTATTTTTTAAGGCTGTTTCTTCCTCAATTCAGTCATCAGAAGCTGTTTGCTTTGGTGGTGCACGGGAAATGTGATAGCTGCAGGTCCCATGTGTACCTGCCGAGAGCCAGACTACTGGCATCCTTCACAAGGAACCCTTAATAAATGCTGACAGGCAGCCTGCCCAAGGCAGAGAGCAAAGCTCCCAGCATTCGCTCCCTATTAAAAGAGGTCTCGCCTGACTCCACTATAGCTCAGAGCAGCCTTGAGAGTTAATCAGCTACAAAGGCCGCCATTATTTGGTAGTTCAATCAAAACAGAGCAATCTTCTGTTCCTGGAATGCAAGCTAACCACATCCCAAGCACCTGACATTAATGTACACTTGCCAAGAATGTAAGGATCTTTATGACGTTGGTATGTGGTGGCTTACAGATAGATGCCAGGAAGCTTGGGACTTCTAAAAGATCAACTGTGACCATAAATTTCTAAGACATCAATATTCTAGACAGCTGATGCCAAGAACAGATCATGTGCCAGATAGCAGGACATGCAGACAACATTGTCAAGGGATGGCGACAAGATAAAGCCAATTTGAAAGATTGCAAAGCTGCATGCTAACGTGTGTCAAACAGGATGTCACAAAGAGATGCAGAGGGTTCGGAAGCCAAACTGTCAGTGACAGGAGGGCACAGAAGAAAGCTATGAAACCCCAACTGTCATGTCGATTGGAAGAGGTTCTGCAAGGTTCTTTGAACTGGCTGAATTGGCGTATTAAGGTGGAAATGTGCAAGGTTCTTACGTGCGGGGCTGTGTTCTTGCTGTTAAGTTCAGCTACCATCACTGGGGTCAGGGGCAGGCTTCCTAGGTTTCTGGGTCATAGCTGTTCTGAGAAATCCAGAGATGAAGAACCTCTGGTATGACATTCCCCAGGTCTGCAGACCCCTAAGGAGAACATGAAGTAGGCAGACAGCAAGAAGACTACCTGAGAAACAGAGGACAGGAGTACCATGTCCACAGAAGAGACAGAATCTCCGGGGCTTGCCAAGTTAACTCTCTCCTGAAAATGTGTTTTAAAAGCTGGTACCTGGCATCCCAGCATTGGGAAGGTGGGGAGCAGGGGGTCCCCAGTCATCAAACTACAGAGCAAGTCTGAAGATAGCTTCTATTACCCTGAGACATTGCCCCAAAGGCCAAAACAATAATGGGGGGGGGCTGATACACAGGCTTATAAATTTTTTGATTTTTTTGATTTTATAAAAAATTAAGGTAAACTTCTATGGCATATCATTCATCATGCCCTAAACATACTTGATGGGTACAGAAGCAGGAGGTGTAGCTATGCTCAGTACAGAAATAAGTAATGTAAAAGGGGGCTGAAGAGATAGCTTAGTGGGTAAGAGCACTGACTGATCTTCCAAAAGTCCTGAGTTCAATTCCCAGCAACCTCATGGTGGCTCACAACCATCTGTAATGGGATCTGATGCCTTCTTCTTGTGTGTCTAAAGACACCAACAGTGTACTCATCATATACATAAAATAAATAAATAAAATCTTTTTAAAAAATAAGTAATGTAAAAGATACAAGGTCCAGCATTTAACACTCGGTAGACCATGGGGGGCATTAAGGACTTATATTCTAATCCCTACAGTAGCAATTTAAAAAATATTGGGAAGTACAATCATAACACAACTAGAAAAAAACTGAAGAGTTAAAATATAAAATTGATCTTTAAAAAGAGAAGAGAAATGTAAAAATAAAAGAGGTAAGAAGGAAGTATGAGTTAATGAACGCAGCTGTCGTAACATCACTGCATGCTATGAAGACCAATGTAGTCCAGAGAAATGAAAAGAGGGGGTATATAAACCACGGGAGAAACTACTTTTAAAACAAAGGTTTCACCTAGATAGAATTTATCACAACCTTCCAAAAGTTAATAAAATATTTAAAACTAAACTTTCTGAAAGGTGAGAGACAAGAGTAGTGTATAGTTTAAATAGAAGAAAACCCCTCTAATATCATCTTTAGAGATTTAAATGTTAAGAAACCACAATGAATTTGACAACTACAGTAGAAAGGCTGACAGGGAGGAGACTGAGCTGTGTAATCTCTGTATCTTAGAGAAACATTGTGAAACAAAGTAAACATCTCAGTCTCTAGAGCAACAATTTAAAAATATAGTACAGGAAAGTATAGTTATTACCTTGCTAGAGAAATGAAAAGGGAGTTCTGAATGTTCAGTCTGAAACATACAAAATAGGATAACTAGAACAAAAATAGGTTAATAAATAAAATAATAAAAATATACTAGACATAAGCCAAAGAATACTGTGGTGGTTTGAATAGGAATAGCCCTCATAGCCTCATGTGTGTGAATGCTTGGCCCCTAGGGAATGGCACTATTAGGAGGTGTGGCTTTGTTAGAGAAAGTGTATCACTCTTGGTGGCTGTCTTTGAGGTCTCCTGTGCTCAAGCTCCGCCCAGTGTGGTACACAGTCTCCTGCCATCTGCAGATCAAGATGTAGAACTCTGGGCTCCTCCAGCACTGTGTCTGCCTGCACAGTGCCATGATTCCCACCAAAACAATAATGGACTAAACTTCTGAACTATAAGCCAGCCTCAGTGAAATGTTTTTTTGTATAAGACTTGCCTTGGTCATGGTGTCTCTTCACAGTAATGAAACCTTAATGAAAAGGTTGATCCAACATATCCACTTGGGATTTGCCTGATGTATACAGGTTGCTTTAAAATTTGGAAGCCAAACAATGTAACTCTCAAAATAATGAGAGACACAGTAGCTATATCAACGGACACAAGAAAGGCATGTGACTATTCAACAAGACATAGCAAACACTACCATGGAGTTTTAAACCATGAACACTGGCCAGGAGTGGGTGGCTATACTGAGAAGTTGCAGCCTCAGGACAAGGATGTTTGGCCTCCTAGTAAATTGGGGTCAGAGAAAGGCTCCTGCCTCCTCCACATAGGACTACTGTGTCCATGGTAAGAATCGACACAGCACACTCCAGTGGTGATCTGACTTTTGGGCAGTGACATGCTACTGAAAAAAAAAAAATCCACCTTAATAAGAAAACTCTGACCACCTAACATCAAATGTTCACACAGATAACCATTCCCCTAAAGAAATACCCTCCCAGACGCCCATCTGATGAGATCTGACTACCTACTTTCCTTTTAACAATCTACACAAAAAGCTTCCCAGCCTCCAGGACAACATCCCCTCTCTGAAAACTAGCTGCACCTGCCTTCCTAGTGACTTGCATCAAATTCTTCTTTTCCATCAGTCTGGTCTTTGATGAACTCACTCACAGCCCATGTGACACGGCCCTGTCACAGTACTGTGCCATGACAAGAAGGGGAATTCTTGATCTAGTAGAGGACGCCTCAGGAAAACTTAGAGAGAACTTTTCTTCACAGTGAAACAGCAACTTGTTCTCCTCAGGAAGAAAGCCAGGGAAGGGACGGGGATTGGCAGTTACAGCATCACAGAGAACTTGCACGATGGTGGCAGTTGGGATCCCCAGAACTCACAAAACACCCACACAGAAGGTGTAGACATGGGATCCCCAAAGCAAGCTAGCTGTTATGGTAGCCTTATAGCCATGAGCTCTGGGTTCAATTGAGAGACCCTGCCCCTGTGAATAAGGCCAAGTGATTGGTGAAGACTCCTGATCACAATCACAAGTCTTGACATACATGTGGACACACATGTACCTGCACACACCTACCCACACATGCGTATATAACACACATGCACACACTTGTACATACCTGCCCATGCGTGCTTATAACACACACACACACACACACACACATACACACACACACACACACACACACACACACACACACACACACACACACATACACACACACACACACACACAGACACACATACACACACACACACACACACACACACACACACACACACACACACACACATACACACACACAATACAAGCAAAGAAAATCCTCCAGAATAAAAGCAGAGCTTCTCATTCTCATGACTACTCAGTCCATAATGGAAAGTTTAACCATTTCAGTAATGCAAGGACCCTAAAAGCACAAGATAGGGAATATAGGTAAAATTACCTGCCCTAGCTTTCTTTTCCTGTTATGAAACACTGACCAAAGCCAACTAGGGAAGGAAGAGGCTTATTCCATTATCCAGAAAAGTCAAGGAAGGAACTAGAGCAGGAACCAGGAGGCAGGAACTGAAGCAGAGACTATAAAGGAGTGCTGCTTACTGGCTTGCTCCCCTATACAACCCAGGGCCACCTGTTTGGGGGCTGTGGGGGCAAGCTGTCCACAGTGTGCTGGAACCTGCCACATCAATCAAGATAATGCTCATGGGCCAGTCTGATGGAGACAATTCCTCGGTCGAGGTTCCCTCTTCCTAGGCAATTCCAGTTTGTGTCAAGTTGACAAACACTAACCAGCTCCAAGCAGATGGAAGATTTTCTGATAAAATCTGGAAACTGCAAACAAATATCCCAACTGGCTATTTAAAGAGCAGTATTTCAGGGGCAGTGCTCATCCATCAATGAGAAAATCCCTCACCACCTGCCCCTGCCACCATATGACAATGAGCTGAACCTCCAGAAACCATGAGCCAAGATAAATCTTTTTTCTTCATTTTTTATATTGGGCATCCTGTCTTAGCTATATATAAAAAAAAGTAATGTACAGTTCCTAGGCACTGGTTCTAACTTTTTGAGTCTAAGTCATTGCATCTATAAGAAGTAAATCATAGCACTTGAGAATAACAGTGTACCTGGCTTTTCAAAGGTCCTTAGGATAATTATTGCCAAGAGAAGTTCCTCTGAGAACATACTAGAGATTGTGCAGGGAACCTTTTTTTCCTAAAAATCTTTACCTTCTCCTAATTTTATACCCTTTATCCCCACATAGTCAAGAATTACCAATGTAAATTTTCTAAAATACCAAATGTCCAAGAGCTGGAAAGAGCCAGCTCGGGTTAAGTTTGGAGAGAGGGAATCCACTCTGATCATTTACATTCTCAAAGAAGACCTGGCATTAGCAATATTGAAGCAACTGCCACCATAAATCGCCTAAGCCCAGACTCTGTTCCATTTCTCAGAGTAAAATAGACCAGAGTCCAAGGAAAGCATTAAGGCCTCCTTTGAGTTCTCAGATTTACCAAATTGAAATATTCTGTCAACTGAAAACACCCAGCAGCCAGCACAGAAGCAGACCCACATGACACACACACGCTCAAGCCCAAGCTTCAAGACTTTCATATTTCTGTTGTTGTTGTTGTTGTTGTTGTTAAAAGTACATTGTTCTTACCTTTCCGAAACTCCCTTTACCAATAGCCCGTAGGATCTGGAAGTGGTCAAAGTTGACTGTAAAAAAGGAGAAGACGACAATCAGATCAGGTGTGGACACTGTGTCCGTGTACTACCCACTTGCTCTGCCAGCATCTGCCCACCAGTGTTATCCACCTGGTATTAGCACCTGGTCACTGAGGCACTGCCAGATGAGAGACATTTCATTTCCCCCCAAACATAGTCAAAACCACAGCAGGGGCCAAAGAAAGTGACAACAGGAAAGCCCAGCTATTTGGATTTCACATTCTCATATGTGCTTTTCCCTGCTCCAAGAGGATATCCCCACGGAGGGCCCCTCTGGGGCACCCAGCACTCTTGAGATCAGACCACAGCTTACCTGTGCCTGCTGTCGTGTTCTCTCCCTGATCCTTCCGCACAGTCTGTCCAACCCTGGCAATGAGGCTACTGCAGGCCAAGCATGCTGACCCACACCACCCACCTGCTGTCACCCTGAATCACACCACCCCTTGTCACCGTTTAGCTGCATCTTTACCCTCCAGTCCTCACTGACCAGTCTCTACCAACCTCTACATTGAAGCAGGTCAGCAAGGTGTGGCAGTACTGATGATTGTCATGAACATCCTTCAGGGTCCCTGAGCCCCTTTTCCTTTTGTTTGTTTCTAACACAGGATCTCATGTAGCCCAGGCTGACCTTGAGCCTCTTCCTGTGCCTTTGGAGTGTTGAGATTATAGACATGCCATAGTGCTAAGTTTATGGGGTGAACTGAGGACTACATGCATACTAGGCAAGTGCTCTGCCAACTGAGCCACACCCCAGGTTCCTTCCCTCCTTTCAAAAGTATCTACTTGACCTCGAGAGAAGAGCCTTCTCCTGAATGTCCCCTTCAACAACTTCCACATGCTTAGTCTTTTCCCCGACCCAATACAAATTTGGGTCAGGATTTCCTCCTCTGTTCTCTTTCATCTGTTCATCCTGAGGCCCCTTTGGTTTCTACCTTTCTCTGTTACCTAGCCTCTACAGTGGCCTCTCAACCTCAACTTCTGACCCTCCCTTGGGGCACATGTGATGAGGATATCATGTCTGTCCCCTGATTACTCCCCTGCCCTGACCCCTCTGTCTTATCCATGGAGAGCACACTCCTCCCTGAACTGCACAGTCCCTGTCCTGCTCCTGTCCTGTCACCCCATACTTCCGAGACCTACCTGCATGCTACAGACACAGGTCCCTCCCTTCCTAGGACAGCTGTTTCAAATCCATCATTTGCTCTTCTCCCAGCATCCCTTTGTTACCCTGCTTCATCCTTCTGTGTCCCAAGGGGGAACTGGGACTAACTTCCAACTAAGCATGCAGTAACTTCCACTAAACACATCATTCTGAAAATCTCTACAGAACTTGGTCGTTTTCCTTGACCAGATTCTGAATTACTGGGGGTCAAATATCACGATTATCCTATTTGCCTTGACTCCCTTAGCGCCCCGACCTTGCTAACACACTGAAGCACTCTGTAACTACTCATTAACTGAAGGGATGATTGAGTGAGCTAATCTCCATATTCATGGAGCCAAGTGCATAATAAGTCTTTGGTAAATATTTTTGCGTTTGACTGAATTGCAGCCAGTTCTCAATAACTAGGAAAGACATGTTATTTACAAAGATGAAGGGAATTGATTAGCTCACTGCATAAGTGAAGCTAGGATGTGGGGAAGTCAATGAGCACACTTGGTTCCTTGTATATTAAACTATGCCAAGCCAAAGTCAGACTCCAGTGAGATGTCAAACACCTGACGTGCTTAGAATGGAGTAGCTGCGTTAACCGTTAACTAGCAAAACTCGTGTTCTTTAACCCAGCTCTGTTTACTTTCAGGTTAACTTACTGGAACCAGAAATTCCTTACTTCACCTCTCTCCACTCACTACAGGTTGAGGGAAAAGAAGAAAGCAATGGACTTGGACCACAGCTCAAGTGGCTGTCACATGCTGGGACATATGCATATCCTAACAATAATCTCTATGGTTTGGAAAGCAAACGCTACTGTGGGTCTCTGCCGCCTGCCCCAGACACCATAGCCAGCTCTCCAGAAGCATGACTAAAAACTACCAGGACTCAGATTCCAAGTCCCTGCATGGGAGACAGATTCTTATCCTTATCAGAAAAGCAAAAGCAAAATCAAACAAATGTTATTGTTTAGTGGGTGGGGCTGGCTACTGTCAAAAGATTCCTTTTTGATAAAACAAAACAAAAACAAAACAAAACGAAAACAAGCACATGGAAAAGGTGTATAAATCCTATTTTATCATTGGATTTGGAGCTCTGTTGTGATCTTATTGTGGAGCAAAAGGATAGTCATTTGTGCCATCAATAGAGAGGGCAGGTTGGTTGCCTAGATTTGAATCCCGCCATTCAGCAACTGGGTGATGTCAGAGATATCGCTTAAACTCTGCTCCAACCTTCTTCTTAATTCGAGGTATGACAAAGCACTTCCTTTTCTCAATAGTGTGTCAAATACCTAACAGGAACAACCTTGGTTCATAAATGTAGAGGGAACAGTCTGTCACTGTGGGGAAAGTATGGTATCTGGAATAGACTGGTCTAAGGTATAGAGAGCTTGCAGCCTCTTACATGGTGCCAAACAGGAAACTAGAATGAAACTTTAAGCTAGACCAGGCTGTTACTTTCTGGGCCAACACCCTGTGGCCTATATGTCTACCAACTAAGCCTTCTATCTCAAAGACTGAACAATCCCCCAAAACATTACCACCAACTGAGGACCAAGTGTTCAAACACATGACCCTGAAAGGGTATGGTAGTTTGCTTTCTATTGCTAAGATGAAAACAACCAAAAGCAAGTTGGAGAGAAAGGGACTTACTTGAGTTTGCATGTCCTGATCACAGTATATCATGAAGGGAAGTCAGAACATGAGCTCCAGAATCCTGGAGGCAGGAGCTGATGCAGAGGCCATGGAGGAACACTGTCTACTTGCTTGCTTATTCTGGCCTGCTCAGCCTGTTTTCTTATAAAACCCAGGACTACCTAGGGAGGGTACCGTCCACCACCAGGGGCTGGAACCCTGCAGGGGCCCTGATGTTCAAATGTGTTTTGCCAGAATGTCCCATTGACTCAAGCTGTTTTGCATAAGTTACAATGTGTATAAATCAGGAAATTACACATACACACATAGCTTTCTGACATCATTTAATAAACAACCACTGCACGCCTAGTTGATCACATCTTTATCTCTTGGCTCCAGACATCAGCTACCCCTGTTGACCTACTGCTTTCTGGTGACAGGTCCAGCCACTCAGGCATGACTCAGTTTGGAAAGGTGTCATTTGGACCTGGCTTTAATCCACTTGATCCTTGCAGTGAACTTGTCACGGGTCTGACACCAGCAGGCTCCTCTGTCCCTCTTCCCGGCTTCTCTGGAAGTGAGCATCCAGGACCATTAGCTTCTTCAGTAGTCTGCCACTGTGGATAAACAGCTTCATGTTCAACGGCAGCCTTTTCAATGTTCTTGGAAGGTGCAGCCCCAGGAGACTCGTTGCCTGTCTACAGTCAGGCTCACTGCAGGCCCAGCCTGGTTCCATCTGCCCTCAGGACTTAACTCTTGAGGCTCCACTTGGGCTGCTTTCCCAGCCTCAGATGTCTTCTCCCTTCACCATGTACCTGTAGATTCCCTATGGTGATCAATCAGACCTAACTCCTGTTGGTGTGCACTCTCCTGGGAAACCAAGTTGGGGTAATAACACAGAGACTCAGGAAAATATAGAGGGAAAAAAAAAAACCACATGGCTTTAGAGGTTAACAGGCTGCCATCCAATGGGGAAGGGAGAGTTCCATGGGAGCAAACCTAGCTGACATTCTAAGTTATATGGAAAGACATGCGGTCTATTTAGTGCATCTTTTTTTTTTTCCTTCCTTGTATCTGCCCTTTCAAAGACAGTCTTATGTAGCCATGATCCTTAGTCAAGGATGCCCTTGAATTTTGGATCCTCTGAGCACTCGGATTATAGGTATGTGCTGCCAAACCCAGTTATGTGTTACTGGGAATGGAACCCAGGGCTTCAAGCCTCCCCGCCCATTAGAGCCCACGGTCCACTACTGAGTAGATGAAGGTCACGGATTATGGTATTAAAACAGTAACTCTCAGTTCCAGACATGGAAGGCCTTCACTAAACATCCCCAGCCATGATGCCTAGGAATAATATTTGGTGTTGACTGTGTCTCAAAGCCATAGACTAAGGTCCTCGCCCAATCTGGAACTGCTAGATCTCCATTAGGAAGAACCAGAGCTCTCAGTTCTGTGTACACATGGTCCAACTGGGGACTTAGATAACTGGGGTGCTTTAGTTTCAGTCATGTTGCCTTGACAAAATACTCTGATTTTTTTTTTTTTTAAGATCATCTTAATTTAGAATTCCTGGCTACAGTTCATCATGGGAGAGAAGTCATGGAGGCAGAAACTTGAGACAGCTAGTCATGTGACATTCACATGAAGGAGAAGTGAATGCATGCATCCTTGCTTGCTCACTTCTGCTCAGCTTGATTTTTCCACCCTTATGTAGTTCAGGACCTGCTACCTAGGGAATCACGTCCCTTCCCGCTCCCCCAGTGGGAAGGCCTTTAATTAACTGAGTCTACCTCACATAAACATATTCATAGGCAAACTTGAACTAGAGCAGGTTTTCAGCCTTCCTAATGCTGCCACCTTTAAGACAGTTTCTCATGGTGTGAAGAACTGTATTATTCCCCAACTATAAAGTTATTTTTGTTGCTACTTCATAACTGTAATATTGCTACTATTATGAACAGTATATTATGAACATAATATAAATATCTGATATGCAGGATAACTGGTATGTGACCACTGTGTAAGGATTGTTAGACCTCAACAGGGTTTGAGAAACTCTGATCTAGACACTCATTTACTGAAACTACCCACCCAGGTAGTCCTAGATTGTGTCAAGGGGAAAGTTAAAGCTGACCATCACCTAGGGAAAACACAAAAACAATGTGTCTTTACTAAACATTCGCAGGGTATTCTCTTGTCATGATTTCCTAAAAGTATAGTGTAACAAGCACTTGGACAGCATCTACTCTTAGTTAACGGAAGTTACCAGGTTGTCCAACCTGTGACTTGTAGGTTGTAAGAGCACATACGTGTTTATTTTATGAGACACTACAATGTGACATTGTTATCTACAAAGTTCATGCCCTAAAACCAGACAATTGAGTTACACAGAACAAACAAACAAAACCCTGAATGTTTTAAATAAATTTAGAATTTTGTGTGAGGCTGTATCCACGACTATCCTGGGCTACATGAGGTACGTGGGCTATAGGTTGGCCATTCCTGGTTTAAAACAAACAGGAGAAGGTATTTTCAGTTTTGTGTGATAAAACTAAGTGTTTGAGAAGGCTGTTATGTGAGGGGTTCCCGAAAATGATCCCCTAAGCTCACCACGCATGCTGTGCTTCATCCAAATGCTGGAAGCTACAAAATACACCTTGGAAACTCCAAACATATCCCAAGCCCAGTGGATCTATACATCTGTGGGCTCTGGCCCTGAATACAGCCTTCTTTCATCCTTGGCTCCTGAGTTGGCACCAGTCTTTTTCACATTCATGCCCAGGGCTGAGAAATTCCACCCAAGTGTCTGATCCTGGCCAGGGTCCATGCCAATGGGCAGGGCTGAAGTGGGAAGTCAGTGCTAGGCATTTGGTGCAGACCTTCCTCGTGGTCCTGCTCTGCTGCCTGCTCTACTCTCCGCACATGAGGACAGAAGGTGGGATTGGTTTCACGGAGGGGCAACGCTGCTTTCAGCACCATTAAAGAGCGCTTTGTTTCCTTGTTGATAAATGTGTTTAATAACACCCCAAGCCTTTTTTTTCTAACGGTCTATGCTCTTCTCAGTCAGGAATTCGCATGCCTAATTCATATGAGTGGCGTGCAGCAACAACTTTAGGACACAAATTAATTTAGAGCTGGTGGGAAATTCATAAGACAAGCTGTCAAGAGAGCTTGAGAACTCAACTGTCAATCTGTCCTTCCTCCCCGTGTGCCTGATGTCTTACTCTTCTTTCTCGATGTTGTCGTAAAATATGATGACAAGGGCACCTTAAGGGAGAAGAAGTTTATATGGCCCACCATCCCAGGTTATAATCTACCACTGCAGGGAAATCAGGGCAGCAGTCAAGAACAGACAGCAGTGGGTTATTGCATGCTTGCTAGTTAGTGCTCAGGTCACTTTTTGCAGACTATAGCCCACTGATAGTGAGGACATCTTCCAACCTCAGTTAGTGTGGTCAAGACAATCCTGCAAAGATATGTCCACAAGCCAGCTTAATCCAGCCATTCCTTGAAGAGACTGCCTTTCCAGGGAATTCTACATTGTGATAAGTTGACAATCTAAACAACCTTTATGTATTTCTTTCCTGGGATCATGCTGACAAATTGTCACCAAGGAGCTTAAAACAACAGGAATTCATCATCCCACCGTTCAAGAGGCCAAGAGGCCAGAGCCAAAGGGTCAGCAGGTCTATGCCATTCATGAAGACTATAGAGGTCCTTCCATAACTCTGTCATCAGTCCCTGGCACTCTGAATCCTGTCCCTGCATCACTCCAACCCATTCCTCTACCATCACAGGGCTTCTTCCCATGTCTCTGTTTTCTTCTTACTCAGCCACTTCATTTGAGGCTCACCCTAGAGCCAGGCTGCTTTCAACTTAAGATCTTCAGTTGCACCAACAATGACCTATTGCCAAAACTAGCCCCATTCTCAGGTTCCAGGTAGGTGTGCGCTGGTGGAAAGAAGAGAGGCTCAACTTGGTGTACCATGGAAGCCCTTGACACAGGAATGGCCAGTAAAGCAAAATCAAGTAAGTAACTGAAAACTCAAGTTCACATTTAAGGTACCCATTGTTCCATGCTGGTGCACACATCTGCAGTTGCCAAAGTCATAGGCATGCAGTTTTAGGAATAGAATTCTAGCCTTCTACTCTTCAGCATGGTAGAGTTGAACCAGAGCTTTGATTTCAACACATGGCCACGAAGTCATGTGACTGTGCCTCCTGAAAGGTTCCAGCTCTCAGGACAACGATTCAAGGGGAAGATCCCCAGATATCTAAACCACAGGCGTTTCTGCCAAATGACTGCTGACCACCTGCTTTGTGTGGAGGAAGAATAGTGCAGGCTTCAGGGCCTAGCATGACTGGAGCATCCACTGACTGACGCATTTTGACTCAGTTGTTGAGCAGCAGAACAGGAAGGGTGACAGGTGACAAGGAGGAAGATGTCTATTCTGCTGCCTGCTGCACAGGGAACTGCACTGGTCCCCATGGGCAGTGACAGAAGCCGAGGCACTGAGAGGTGAGCGGATAGTCTGATGCAGATGCAGAATGATTTGATTTGTCTTCTTACCAATCAATGCTTACCAAGCATGCACATTCACTGCCATTCGTTGGGGGATCCTAAAACATCTGCTTGATGTCCTTATAAGAGGTGAAAATCAGAGCAGAGACACAGAGGGAGGACTGTGGAAGGGCACAGGAATGACGGCTTTTCTAAGCCACAAGTGCATATTTCCTGAATGGATGACAGTCCCCTGCCTGACACAGTGAGAAGTGGCCTCAGCTTTGACATCAAGACTGAGCACATAACATCCCCTCTACCCACCAACCTGGGGCTTTGTGTCCATGTCTGTACAAGGAATCACTACACTGTCTTGCAGAGTCATAATAAAAACCTTAGATCTCTAGAAAGCAGCAAACACTCTGCCAGGAAGGTGAAAGTCATGGGTAAATTATGGTCGACACAGTGGTCAGATGTTGAGACAAATGAATTCAGAGGAGGGGAACTATTAAAACCTGAAGGAAATGATGGAGCCCAGGCAAAAATAGCAGCTTCTGAGGAGTCAATCTCCATATTGGCCTCAGAAAGTAAACCACACCACCTGAGCAATTGAAGCTTCGTCCACAGTGAGACATTCTGCCCACTTAACAGCTCGGTGTGTTCTATCCACAACTGGAGATGCTCAAGGAGTTAAGCAAACTGTGTGAAAACAAAGGCTTTTGCAAGAAGGCTTTAGTCACAACACAAATTGCCGAACACATGGTTGGGTTTTGTCAGCTTCTGGGAAGAAGGTGAAACACGCCAACGGAAGTCTGAAGAAAATGACAGTATCTTAGAAGAAGCAACAGAGAAGAAAGTCTCCGGTGACTCCGCGTCTGAGCAGCCTTCTGAAGCACACATTCTCATGAAGTTGCAAGTCTTTCCCTCTCCTGCTCATAGGAATGAAAACTCTTTTTTTTCCCAGTCCTAATATACTTTCGAAGTCCCGCTGGGTGCATTGTGCTTTTCTCCCCCGAGTGGCAGAAATGACGCAGCCTGCCAGCCTTATCCTAGGTACTGATTTTGTCATCTTCCCACCAGAGGAACGTGGGGACATCGCCTCAGGTTCTCACAGGCAGAACTCCTACACACTCAGTTTACATAAACAGACGCGCAGAACACCTGTGGATTCCTCTGTGATGGGAAGCGGCAAGGCAATTAGGAATGTACAATATATTAAAGCCTCCTTGCGTGGGAGTGGGGTGAGAATAGGCGACTGGCTGAGATGCAACAGTGTGCAGAGTTAAGGCCCAAATCCAATCCCCAGTCCTTGCCTTTTTAGAACTGTAAATGCCACACTAAGAAAATGGGGACAAAAACTTATTGTGATACGGACCTGTGTCAGACAGGGGACAGGTGCCTAGGAAGAACCAGTGCCCAGTCGAGACTGGGGCCCGGCCTCCTGTAGAAGAAGGTGGAGAATGAGAGTCAGGGAGGACCACTGTGAGCAGTGATAAGCAGGAGAGAGGTCCATAGGTCCCCAGCGCAGAGGACTCCTCTGGCCATGTGGGTAGCTTAAAGTAAGTGGCCTTAGAGACAAGAATAGAAAGAAAGTCCCTGTCCTGCCTGGACAAGGAAAGCATGCACACATTCTTGGCTTGACGAACAGTGCATACACAAGTCCTGGGAGGGATCAAGGATCTGATCGATGCAGCCAGCCCCTCTAAGCACAGGGACCTCTAGGAACCCTCCATGCTGGCAAACAGAACAATGTGGAATAAATGGATAGACTCCTACAAACGTACAACCTACCAAGAGTGAATCCTGAAGAAACAGCCAACATGAATGCAGCAGTATCAAGCAGGAAGACTCAGTTAGTGAGGAAAAGCCTTCCCCAAAGAAAAGCCAGGGGCCAGACAGCCTCCCAGGAAAACTGAACTGAATAAAGAAGAACTGTCAATCTTCAAACTCTGGCAAGAAATGTCAGCTATTCTCTTGCATAAGAACTCAGAGGCGGGGACTCTTAGACTCATTTCATGAGGCAAGCATTGTCCTGACACTGAATCTAGACACAGACTACAAGGAAATAAAACCAAAGCTTTCTCCCCGAGGAAGAGATGGCAAAGGTCCTCAGCCCGGTGTTAACAGAGCATACCAATAGCCCATTGAAAGGAGCCCGTGTGGAAGACTCCAGACACTCAAACCTCACCACCACACACCACACAGATAAAAGACAGAGAACACAGGTCCATCTAAACAGATATAAACCATGTAAGTGTCATCTTCTAGAATTCGCTTTGAAGACTATCTATCCCCTGCCATTCAGTTTGCACTAGAATGGTCCTCTAGAATAGAAGCCGTAAGCTGCCTCAGCTTGAAGAAAGGGAAGAATCCCAGCAGGACTTGGTTTACAATGTGAAGTACTGAGGCACAAAGCCTTATGCTTGCCTAGGACTTGTCAAACTGCTTGAAAAATCACTCAGCGACACCCATGGATGAAAATGTGGTGCAGAGGTCACATTCTGCTTCAAAAGTAGATACAAATGAATTCAAAAGAAAAATCAGTAAATAGATGGATAAAATCCTACATATCCTCATTATTCAAATTCTTGACAAAGGAATACAGTTCAGCATAATAAAAATCATTTCTGATGCAGCAATGCCAGCTTCATAGTCAAGAAGGAACCACTGAAATCTTGCCTGTAAGACTCAGGGGATGACAAGCCACTGCTGTCTATACTGCTACTGGTGTGCTACCAAAGGCAATTAGGCAAGAAAGAGAAAGAAAAGACTTTTACAGATTGAGCATGAAGGCTTGTGTCTGTAACCCAGGACTCAGGAAGCTGAAACAGGAGGATTGCTATGAATTCAAAGTTGGCCTTCACAATGGAATGCCAGACCAGGCAAGGCAGTACAATAGCACCCACTCTATCAGGGGCTGCATTCCAGTCTTAAAGAATTAATCTCTGCAAGTGGTCTGATCTTATATAGATCCTGAAACACTAAAGAGTCTTCAAAATCCTCAAAAGTGATAAATTGCTTAGGTAAATATGAACAAGGAAAGATTAACATCCCATATGCTTCCAATAATTTACATGAAAAAGAAAACAACCTTATTAGTAACAGCATCAAATGATAAAATTTTTAGTATACATTTACCAAAGAGATGAAAACTCTGCATACTAGCATGAGAAACAGGGAGGGAGGAGTTAAAGAAAGCCCATCTAGCTTCTACTTTCTAACCCCCTTCCTGGGGGAAATCTAGCTTCATAGGAAAATCTCACTCTGGGAACAAAGGCTGTGAAAACGCCCATACCACCCAGAAAAGGCTGCATAATCGATGTCATCACTATCCACATTCCAAAGGCACTTTTTATAGAAATAGGAAAAAAAATCCCTGAAATTCCTATAGAATCACATCAAGATCTCACAGAGGAAAAAAAAATCTGAATAAAATGATCAGAGTTG
>JADRCD010222621.1:0-19071 GCA_019843815.1 Montemys delectorum | reverse complement strand
TATTTATTTATTTATTTATTTATTTATTTTGTTTTTTTTCTAGTCAGTGTTTTTCTGTGTAGCCCTGGCTGTCCTGTTAACTCATTCTGTAGATCAGGCTGGCCTCAAACTCAGAAATTCGCTTGCCTCTGTTTCCCAAGTGCTGGGATTAAAGGTGTGCACCTCCACCACCCGGCCCATTTCTATTTTAATATTACATGTTGTCATGTATTTAGTTCCACTGCTGGTGGAAGTGTGGTTATGTTTCACATGACTATTTAGAAGGATGGGATGGAGTGAAAGCTCATGTGTTGAGGACATGGTTATCAAAAGACTGTGATGTTGCAGTGAGAGGCTCATAAAGAGCCAAGACTAAGGCTCAGACAGACACAATCCCAAGAGCAGCATGCTTCACTTAGGACCTGCTGCAACAACTGCCTGAAACTAACACTGGTGATGGCAATCAAGTTATTTCTCCTCAGGGAAGAGTCTATAGGGAGGAGGAGATCTGTCTATGGCCCACGCAGAGCTGGCCAAGCAGCCTATACTGTCCTTGAGACTGAGGCTCCTTCAGCTGTCTGCTTGCCTTGTTGGTCCCAAGTAAGAAGGCGTTTCACATGTGGCATCATGGGAAGAACTAGACATGGTAACAAAGCTGTCTAGCCTTGGAGAGTGGTTATGTGGTGGTACATGCTTGCAGCCCCAATGCTCAGAAGGGTAAGGCAGGAGAGTACTGTTCAAGGCCAGTTTAAAACACATAGTGAGGCTGCAGAGCAAAGACTTATCTCAGAAGCTTATAACAGAAGCTGGGGCTAAGCGGGTGGCTCTGCTCAGCAGGAAGAAACATTCGCTGTGTAATTGTGAGGACCTAAGTTTGAATCCCCAGCATACATGTAAAAAAAAATATGGCATGCATACGTTGGTGGTAACCAACAACTCCCTAATTGGACTTAAGACCAACCCAACAAGAGGCCACCTGTGCCTGGTACTAGAACCCCAGCTAACTGCCAGTGTTAGAGCCATCATGGGCATTGGAGGAGACTCTACAACTAACCACTCATGTGCATACTCCCTAACAACAGTCTGTCCTTGTAGCCATAGATGAGTGTCTTCACTCACTATCAAGGAACCTTCTCTTAGCATCAGACAAAGGAAGTACTATAGAAAGCCACAGCCAATCAAATTGCAGAGTTGTGGAGCCCGGTCCCAATGGATACATCTACAAAACACTCCTAAGTCTAAAACTCAGGGAACACTGTGGAAGAGAAGCTGTGGCAGAGCCAGAAGATCAGCGAGGTTGCTATGAGCTTGCGTTTCCTAGTAACATCAGCAACTGCACCTGAAAGTCTCACCAACATGACAGCCCGAAGGCGAGCTGAACAGGCATGACACCAGTGCGTATGTCAAACTGTGTGGTGAAAAGCCCATGAGACCTCAACCCCGCACAGAGGACTGTAGGCTAGGCAACTGAGGCTGCCGAGGAACTCGGGGACTGAGAGGGGTGCTCTTCCCCGGAGGTCTAGTGCCCAGTGGTCAGCCCAAAAAAACATACAAGTAACACAATATGGATACACAGGTTTTGTTTGAGAATATACACGTATATACATACACATACATATATGCCTGCAATAACAATTTATGAGAAAAAGAGGTCATGGATTTGAAGGAGGAGGATGAGGAGGGATGCATACATGGGAGGGTTTGGAGGAGGGGAAGAGAAGGGAGGAATGTTGTAATCGCAAAGAAAGTTGGGTATAGTCAAAAGCACCCATCTGTAACCCCAGTTCTTGGATGCGGGGCAGAGACAGGAATCATTGGGGCTCACAGCTTCCACCCTAACTCCAGGTTCAGTGAGAGACCCTATCTCAAGGGAATAAGATGGGGGAGTGATGGAATAGGTCACCCAACATCATCCCCTGGCCTCTGCATGCACATGCACAGGTGCATACATATGTGTGCACTCCCCCAGTGTCTTAGTCAGGGTTTCTATTCCTGCACAAACATTATGACCAAGAAGCAAGTTGGGGAGGAAAGGGTTTATTTAGCTTATTTCCACACTGCTGTTGATCAACAGAGGAAGTCAGAACTGGAACTCAAGCAGGTCAGGAAGCAGGAGCTGATGCAGAGGCCATGGAGGGATGTTCCTTACTGGCTTGCTTCCTCTGGCTTGCTCAGCCTGCTTTCTTATAGAACCCAAGACTTCCAGCCCAGGGATGGTACCACCCACAAGGGGCCCTCCCACCTTGATCACTAATTGAGAAAATGTTCCACAGCTGGATCTCATGGAGGCACTTCCCCAACTGAAACTCCCTTCTCTGTGTTAACTCCAGCCTGTGTCAAGTTGACCAAAAACCAGCCAGTACTCCCAGAAACCTGAACAACCCCCTACAATTATACAACTAAGAGTGCTCTATTGTACGCATGCTGGAGTCACCTGGCCCTTTATGGCTTCACGCTTGCTACTGCCTCTGGGCAGGAAGAGCCTCCTACTGGTACTAGAGATCCTGGAATCAACAGAGTTTACAGATAATTTCTAAATGGCAAAGGAGGTAGTGGTTGCTCCCCTCCACACAGCCTCAGGGATGCCCTGCACAGGAGGAAGGACCTTACCCTGGAACTGAGGCCTGGAGGAGATGCGGAGTTATAATAGGAGAAGATTATATAGATTTCTGAGCTGAGGTAATGGCCTTTACTCACTACCATATATCCAGGCCTATAGTGAAATATGTTCCTATGAATTCAGTCAGCTGACAGTTCTGACCAAATTAAATGTCCTGGTTGTATGCTAAACCTCTTCAGTACCACCAAATTCCTGATAAAGATTCTGAAAGGAATCTTTCAGTAGTGGCGAACACCTTTAATCCCAGCACTTGGGAGGCAGAAGCAGGTGGATTTCTGAGTTCGAGGCCAGCCTGGTCTACAGAGTGAGTTCCAGGACAGCCAGGGCTATACAGAGAAACCCTGTCTCAAAAAAAAAAAATCTGAAAGTAGCAGGCAGGGTTCAGGTCCTCTCTGGGATTCCTGAGGCAGGCAGGGTCCCTGTGGGAAGAGACTGTCTGGTCTTGGCCTATGTTATGGGAGTCTGTACCCTGCTTCTTGCTCCTAGGGAGCCAGAAATGCCAAAGAAGCAATTGGTTCCCATTTGTCTGAGCCACTGTCACACAATCCAAGCCCCCTCTGCTGTGGACAACCACAACAGGGAAGGTGGTGGCTCACATCTGCTCTTCTCTGAAGCATACACTGAAACCGACTGGAAGCAAAGTCACATGGGAGACAATATCAGCTCCCCCTCCCCCTTGCTGGTTCATGGCTGTCAGAGGGTTTGACAGGCAACAGGATGTGTTCTACATTTCCCCTGTGTAGTCTGACCAAGGCCAGGTTCCAGCTGAGAGAGCACATTTTGGCTTCTCACCTTCCCCGGATTCTGTACCCCTCCCCCATCTTCCAAGAGCGCTCCTCAGTACACCACTCACTACAGAGCACGCCTCAGACCTGGCAGGCATTGTGCTCTACTGATTCTCTCAGGAACAGAAATGTCACAGGGGCCAACCAAGCAAACTGTGTTCTTGGAGAAGTTGGGTTCTTACTCAGGATATCGGGCTGACGGCCCAGTACAGTCATCCCTTGCAGAATTCACACTGGGGCTCACTTGGAAAGTCATCCAGGGACACAATGTCCTTCACAGTACAAATCGTGAGCAGAGGCTGTAATTCACCATGAAGGGGGTCCAAGTCTGGGCCCAGAATCCATCTTGCCCGCTTAAGCAGCAGACCACATGGAACCACGTTAGATACCTCAAGAGAAGCTCAGATTCCTCAAATCCCAGCCTGGGCACAGCTGCCTGCTCAATCCTACTCCGGTTGTCTCTCTTCCAACCAGTCAGTCTATTGCTATTCTTGTTCCCTGTCACAACTCTGTAGAGGACAGCCAGGAAGACAGTGGCCAGCGCCTACTTCACTGAGGGTTCATTGAAACTGCAGGCAGAGCTCTGAGGTTGGCTCTATCTCCTGGATCTGTCTCAGAACTACCCTCCATCCCCCCCCCCCCCCCCACACACACATACTGGTTCTTCAGTGCCTACAGGGCAGCAACCAGTGAGAGCTCTCTGTCCCTGATTTTTCAGCTCTCATCTGTCCAGGAGGAAGCAGTCGGCTTTGTTCTAGGAATGGAGGACTGATGGGAGCCACAGGAAATGCTGCAGGAGCCTGCTGACTTGTAGGCCGGCCAGGGCTTAGCCCAGAGGTGACTAGGTTCACTTACACACTCTCCTAGTCATGGAACTGAGGGCATGGGCTGATGAGACATGACAAAGTGGAAAGGAGTGTGTCCAAATAGGTCAAGTGATTTGGGCACATAGCTCAGTTGGCAGAGTGCTTGCCTAGTGTGTATGAAGCTCTGAGTTTGATCCCCAGCACTGCACAAGGTAGGAATGGTGGCAGCCTGTAATCCCAGCCTTAGGGCATTGAAGGCAGGAGGTTCAAAAGCTCAAGGCCATCCTTGGCTACATGGTGAGTTCCTGGCCATCACAGGATACATAAAATCACGTCTCAAATTTCGTTGTTGTTGTTTTGTTTTTTAAGATCGGGTTTCTCTGTGTAACCCTGGCTGTCCTAGAACTTGCTCTGTAGACCAGCTGGCCTAGAACTCAGAGATCTGCCTGCTTCTGCCTCCCAAGTGCTGGGATTAAAGTCATGTGCCACCACTCCTGGCTCAACTTTTTTTTAATATAAATTTTTTTTTTTTTTTTTAGGAAAGCACATTAACTGAGTCTGTAGTCCATAGCACATCGGTCAACTTCTCTCACAGGAAGCAAGATGAGGAACTAAACAAGATACCGTTTTTGTGAATATAATGAACAAAATCATCCACACATAGAGCTCTCAGCTAGCAAGGCAATAGAAACCAAAATTAACAGCCACCTCACCTCCTCTCGCCCTTGCCATTGATGGGAGGAAACTGGCACACTCCGAAGGAAGATGTAGCCTTTGCTATAAACTCCATGAAATCCACGTGCCCCATCCTGGAACCCTCAGAGTGATGCTAAGGAAGGCTGATCTTGGTTTTCAGAATAACTTGCTCAGACTGAGGAGGGAACACCTTAGTTACCTCACTGTGTGGGGAGTACAAGAGAGCCAAACCAGATGGAAAGTAAGACCCGATCAAGAAGCAGCCATTCCAAAGCTCCAGCCGATTAGAGATCTGCCAACAGTGACCTCTAGACTGAGTCAGTTCTCCCTGGCTGATGGCCCTGACCCTGCTGGTACCCCTGCTCTAACCAGCCCTACGCTGTGACTGAGATCAGTGAGTGGCAGACCGGCTCTTTCCCTTTGGACTGTGGCCATGAACATGCCAAGTAGAAGGCTCTTTGCCAATTCTTTGGCTAAGTGTAGCAGTGAATTAGTTAATCTGCTTTGGCTCCTGGGGGGTTGTGTGCAGGTTGCACTGGCCCAAGAGCCCTTTAGATTCATGAGTGAAACACACACACACACACACACACACACACACACACACACACACACACCAGCTAATTTTGATATGCCTCAACTAGCTCAATGGCTGGCCACTTCTAAACCTCCCCATGGCAAGCACATACTCCCCCTCCGGTATGCCTGAGTTAACATCTTTTGCGATCTATATTTCATCTCTGCTACCCCAGACACAATGGGGGAGTGGCTC
The DNA here is from genome assembly GCA_019843815.1 of Montemys delectorum. Classification (NCBI taxonomy): domain Eukaryota; kingdom Metazoa; phylum Chordata; class Mammalia; order Rodentia; family Muridae; genus Montemys; species Montemys delectorum. The sequence continues at coordinate 13,416 of JADRCD010222621.1, read as the reverse complement.
CTAGGGCTACTTTCCTGGATTCTTATATGGTGGAAGACCTTTAAGTCTGCTCTCTTCCCCGCCTTTAAGTCTGCTCTCTTCCCCGTCATGGCGATTCTGCCTGTTCTTCTGTCCTGGTCCCATGCCTGCGCAAGCTAAAAGCCCTGCCTCCATCTCCCTGCCAGCCATTGGCTGTATGGCAATTCTTTATTACTAAATGAAGCCAGCTGGGGGCAGGGAACCTCAGCGAATGGAAGCGTGGCTTTTGGGAGGCAAATTAGCACAAAGCATTAGAACCAATTCCCAACAGCTAAGTGTTTTCCTGAAATGGAGGTTGGTTCCTAAAAAGAGCTAAAGCAACAAGGCACTGCCTCCAAAGAGCAGCATGGGGCTGGAGCTTGGTGCACCAGCAGCTTCTTTGAGGCCATTTTGATCTCAGGAGATTACATGTGTAGTCACATGATCTTCTTCAAAGTGTTCCATGATCCAGCACCCTGCTTTCTCATGCTTGTGCCTCCCTCAGCTGGCCTGTCAGGGTAAGTGGGACCTCAGAGAACCATTCCCTCAGGAAACAGACAGCAGCCTAGGGGGCCAGTGAGGCATTAACGGGAGAGTCAGAAGCAGGACACCCACCGGACCTCCAGCTCTCTGTCCTTCCCTGTTGTCTGCATCCCAATCCCTCAGTCTTCCAAGCCTCTGTGCCTCAAAGAGATTTGACTTTCCTGGGTGAGATCCCGGGTGGCCACTGCAACACTGAGGGGAGCAGTCTGGGAAGGAAGGGCACAGGGCATTCTGGGTAGTAAGCAGGGAGCAGGATACCAAGACAGTCCAGGATGGGCCTGGAACAGCAAAGGCAGCTGCCAGCCTGCACAGTGCTAGGCTCCCTGCCAAGCACTTGGTTTAATTCTCAGTTTGTTCCCACCCTCAGCAGTTCACAGATTAAGGAATAGATAGTTTAAGAGTCCAGGGTGAATCTAGATCTTTGGGCTCCCAGCTCAAGGTTCGTCTTGTGACGTGTTTAATACTAAATCGTTGTTTGAAGGCTGGAGCCCCTGAAGCTGCAGTGTGAGGAAGACTCCGAAGCAGCCTGCTGACTCAGTGTACCTCTGCCTGCTTCTGGGCACCAAGAGGAAGAAAGGGTGGTGTGTGTGGGGTGCATGAGAGGAGCCACTGAGGACAAAGGCATCAAAGTAGATAAGATCCTTTCCCTTCTTTGAGGCTGAGGAGGGGCTCCTTCAGTACCTGCTCTGGCCCCATCCGGGTCTTGCTCAAGGTAAACATTTATTTTATGATCAAGGGGACCCAGTGACCTGACAGTGGGTATTGTATCTCCAGATACAATAAATGTATGTGTACATGTATGTGCATATGTATTTCCAGATAAGCAAGCTTAGAAAACCCTGGAACAGTACGATTTCCTATTGGAAAATGAATTTTAAAAATAGTATATAGTTAAGAGGAAATAAGAAAAATTCTTATGCTCTGTATATTTCTATAACACCTTCATGTTTCATTCTGCATAGCTGAAGGCCTGGTGTGGAAACACACACCTGTAATCACAGTACTTGTCACGCAGAGGCTGGAGGATTGGGCGTTTAAGGCTATCTTCAGCTACGCAGCAGGTTCAAAGTCAGGCTGGGCTAGCTGAGATGATAGTCTCTCAACCCCAATAGAAAAAGATGCTCTCCAAGAGTAGGGGTACCCCTATGCCCAGCCAACACATCCTGTCTCTGAGGAGTATCTTTTGTATCATAAAAGATCATTAATTATTAAAGAGTGTGCATCATTAATTATTAAATCCTGTCAGGTAAGTTGAAGTTTAGTTTGAGGACTCCAGATGAAAGTGTTGTCCCTCAACTTTGCATGTGTAACTCAGGTGTCACTTTAGGAAGAAAGGAGAGAAAGAAATGGTGTGATTTTGGGCTTGGTTTGGGGACTGTATGATGCTTAGCCCTGAGCCACCTCCTGTTTATGACAGGGACAACACTTTCCATATCTTCTAGTTTTGGAAAAATGACTCGCTGAAACTGTGAGAAAAGGAGGCTGAGCCGTAACATGAAGACACATTTCCAGGATGCTGACAGAAAGAGGAGGAGGATAACCAAGGTGGCTTCCTAGAGGAGGCAGCCTGGAGCAAGGCCAGGAAGAGGTTGGTTTGGGAAAGGGCAGCAGACAGAGGGCAGGACCACAGAGGACCTGGCGTGAGTGAGCCAGCTTCTCCCATCCTGCTTTTTCTGAAACAGGGCTGGGGTCCCCGCCCCTGCAGTGGACCTGAGCTCTGGGGAAGCCCAACCTACTTCAGTTTTGGACTCTGCCCAGGAATTTCCACAGAAGTGAACAGGCCAAAGCCCAAGCAGGTTGGACCCAGCCCTCCCCAGTAATCTGTGCTTCAGTCAGTCCTTCTGACGCTGCCGCCTTCTCCCTGCAAATATGTGAGTAGTACAGGGTCCTCTCCTCTCTCCTTGCAGTCGTGCGTCTGCCAGAGCCCAGGTAGCAGTCATTCCCCAGCTCTGGCTGCATACTCCACATGGCCCTCTGAGGGTATGTGCTGGGAAGATCCGCTTAGCCAGCTGCTGTGAAGTAGGAAATGCCTAAGGTGTGGGCAAGAGAGGGATGGCAGTGAGGAAACAGGAGTTTGGGCTCTTCTCTACAGGTGAGCTAACATCTAAAAGCAGCTTCACTGGGAGTGAAGACTATTGGGTTTTGAGTAGAAGGCTCCTGGGCAGCACCTGTTGTAGGAAGTAAAGCTCACGAGGGCCTCTTTTCTGAGTAGTGCTCACAGCAAGTGCCTGCACCCTTCCTGGTGACTGGTGACTGTTGGAGCGTACAAGGACTTGCCTCTCCCAGGATCAGGGGTGAGGGCAGAAAGGGTGTCTCTCCCTCTCCCCCTCCCCCGCCTTCTCCTCTTCCCCTCCCCTTCCCACTCCCTCTCCCTCTCCTTCTCTGGTTCCTCTTTTCTCATCTTGCCCTCCCTTCGGCTTTGGACCCTCCATGGTGTCTTTGTCTTTCAGCTGAAGAGCCTAGCACATGGCAGACAACACAAGAGAGTCCATTTCCCTCACACCTGTGGCCCACGGCCTAGAGAACATGGGTGCTGAGTTCCTGGAAACAATGGTCTGTCCCCTTCCCCTAGAGCACCTCCTCACCTTGATTGGCATCTCACAGGGGTGGGGGTAGGGGGCTCAGTTTGACTGGCTGCTCATGGTGGGAGGGCCCCTCAGCTTGACTGGCAGCTCATGGGCTGGGGGACTGTGTGTTCACTTCTCTCTTTCCTCTCAGCTTTGCTTGCATAGTACCTCCCCAGTACAAAACATCCCCCTTTATTTCACCCCTTAAACATGTCCTGAGTACCCATCGTGTGATGTACCCACTGCCTGCTGTCAGCAAAGGTCCCAGGAGGGAAGGACATCTGGTCTACAAGATGAGAGGAGAAGCAGATGATGGCATGGGATGTCCTCGGCTTTCAAAAAACTTGCAATCTCGTCTTGGCTCTCCGAAGGCTGAGCGGAGGACTGCAAAGCCTACCATGATACCTTCTGCCCTCCCACCTTCCCTAACAAGGCCCCTTCTCCTTTACTAAATGCTCCCCAGCTACCCCAAATAACTACTTGGATAGTGAGTCGAGAGGTGCCCTGGAGTCATGCAGTGGGGCGGGCCTGCCTGGGGCCTGCCTTAGGGCTTTCCTTTGGGTCTCCGGAAGCCACAGTGAAACTCTGAGGCAGGATGTGTCTGTCCATAGTAGATGCTCAATGCATACATTGAAGAATTTAATTAAGAGGCCCTCTCTTTCCCATGCAGAAGCCCAGTCTCTACCTCAGTCTTCTCACAAGGTGCCTGTATGTGCATGGGGCTGCCAGGGTCTTTCCTATCTCCGTGCCCTTCGGCTGGCCATGTTGTCTCTTGGTGGGAAGGCTGGCTCTGACTGCTCTCTGTTGGCTTTAGGAGGAAGGCCGGCTCCCACACAGGCACTCAAGCCTGTCAGAGGGTGGAGGCAGCAGGAACAAAGCAGAGAGGAAGCCCTTCTCCAGATGGTAGGTGATCTCTGTGAAGGCACAGGAAAAGAAGATGGAAGTCTGACCAAGGGGAGTCAAGGGGCAAGTGAACTTTGTAGGTCTTGGCGCCAGCGAGCCAGGCCAGGTGCTTGAAACCAGCCAGGATGTAATCCCAATGCATACACAGGGCTTCTCAGGCCCAGACTGGCCAGGCCTTCCTGCAACCTCCCTCATTTGCCTACTACCCCATTCACTTGTTGAGCCATTTTGAGAACTCCAGGGCTCAGTTTGTAACACTCCTGGACTAGGCCAGACTCCCCACTTTACTCAGAGGTGAAGGGACCAGCCCACAGGGTCTGGTGGGAGCCTAGAGGGTCCTGGCTGGCCCAATTCTGCTCTGAACAGAGCAGAAAGAATGCCCTAAGGACAAGGTGTGGTGGGACCTCTAATTGCTTAGGGGAACTTGAGAAGACGCCCCCCTCCCCCACATGAGGAGCCCTCGTAACAGTAGCAGAGGGTTGAATTTCATGAGCAACCAGTGTGCTAGTAGTAGTTGCTTGGCCAACAGGACCTTCGAGATTTGGGTAGCAGCCCTTCCTCCAGGGACACACGAGTGACCAATTGACCGTAGGACTCGAGTCCATTCTGGACACTGGAGGCAATGGAGATGGCCAACTGCATACTTTTACATGTCCTTTCAGGCACTGAGATAATAAATGTCCCTGTCCAAGGGGAACCAATAGTTCAGAACCCCTTGGCCTTGCCCAATGGGCAAGTAGAAGCAAGGAGGAGGTTGACAGCCATGAATCTGTCCTTCTGAATGGCCATAAGCCTCTACCTATGGGTTAGTTCATTCCCTCACCCAAGATGAGAGTTGACCCTGTGGAGTGGCCTCAGCCCTCAACCTGTGTAGGACCATGGCTTGGGTCTTTGGACTGTGGTTGCTTCTCAGCCTTGTAAGGTAGCAAGGGGGAGCCCTGCCTTAATCCATTACCACACTGCGAATGAATATACCTGAGCAGCTTCTACCTGCAGGTTTGGGGCTCCCCTCTGGGGTGAAAGTTAGGGTGGGCACTTATGAACCCTGACGGTCCTCTCCTCAGGAGGAGTCTGCAGTCAACTGTGCAATTGAGAAGCTTTTGCAGGGAGCACCGGCAGCTGTTTGGATGGATCTGCAAAGGCCTGCTCTCTACTGGTAACCATGGCTCATCCTGCTCCATTCAGGAGACAGTTACTGCCCCTCTAGTCTCCATATCATGAAGCAGGCTCATTCACTCGCCCAGTCAACCAAGAAAGATTGTCGAGCACCAACTCAACCAACTCAAGATAGGAGCTCAGGTCTCCTTCAAGCCGAGCTAGAACCCATTCCCCAGTCCTTCTCCAGGAGTAAGGGAAAGGCCTAAATACGCTCACACAAAACAAGCCATCTGGGAGGATGCTTACTTTCAGGTTCATGGTCTTGGGTCACCTGGGTAGAGGGGAGGGCAATGAGTGTTGAGACCCTCCCATACCCCACCCCTCAAAGCTCAAAGGTCAGGGAGCAAAGGTGAAGACAAGCAGGGTGTGGGCTTTGATAGTCTAGTGTAGCTGGAGCTAGGCTTCTGAAGGGTGCCCAACCTGAGTCTCCTGAGACTGGAGGACGCTGAAAGGCCTGATAATCAGGAGTGAGGAAGGCAATTGATCTACTCAGGAACTTGGATTTGACTCTGAAGTTCATAGATATGCATAGAAGGATTTAGACTAAGGAGTGTCCAGGTTGGCATCACACTGTAGATCAAAAATGGCTGCAGGAGAGACAGAGAAGAGAGTGAAGCCCCAGTGTGTGTAAGGATGAAGTAAAGGACTGATTGACTGAGAATGGAGGGAATGATCATGCTTGCTGACCCTGGGGAGTGACCAGTGTACAGGATGGAAGGGGTCTTAGGCTAAGGCTGGCCCAGCTTCCTGCTTGGATGATGGGAACATGATGATCCTTTCTACAGAGCACAGGTGAAGGAGATGGTCTCCACAGGAAGGGAGAGACAGGAACCATTTGCTAGGGGTAGAACTCCTAAGCCACAGACAGATAAAGTTGTTTCCAAAGGATACTTGCAGAATGAATTGAGAAATAAGTCAGGGACAGAAAGTCTTGGACCAAATACATGGAAAGAACTTGCAAAGCCCATGCCTTCAGAAAGGGAAGGGAAGGGATAAAGGCTGAGCAGTGTCCACTGACTTAGGGACAGGGATGTAAGAGGCTCATATCTTTAATTATAATGCTCAGAAAGCAGAGGCAGGCCGATCTCTGAGTTCTATACCAGCCAGTTCTATACAGTGAGGCCCTGCATTTAAAAAAGAAAAAGAAAAAGAGAAAGAGAAAGAAAAAGAAAAAGAAAAAAAGAGAAAGAAGAAGAAATTGACAGCCTGGCCTATATAGAGAAACCTTGTCTCAAAAAACCAAAACTCCAAAGAAGAAGGAAAAGGAGAAGAAGGAAGAGGAAGAAGAGGAGAAGGAGGAGGAGGAGGAGGAGAAGGAAGAGGAGGAAAAGAAGAGTTATTGGTTTGTTTTGAGACAGTCTTACTTTGTAGCTTAGGCTGGCCTAAAGTTCACTGTATAGCACAGGCTAGCCTCAAACTCCTGGCAGTCCTCTTGCCTTAGATTCCTAAGTGCTGAGATTATAGGCATGAACCACCATTCCCTGCTGAGAGATTTTTGTTCTTTTTTTTTTTTTTTTTTTTTTTTTTAATGAAAACAAGAAGGGACTCCTAGGAGTCAAGATGCCAGTTAACAAGAACAGTTAGCCAGAAGCAGAACTACAGAGGCTAAAATGCAAGGTTAATATGCTTAGAGATTGTCCTAGAACCATGGACTTTGATGGATTAGGTCCTTGTTTTACTTTTGGCAGGTGATGCTGTCTCTGTGCTGAGTTTTATAGCCTGAATGGTATTTCCATCATAGAGTCAGTCATGCTAAGGTCTAGAGGCCTTCTAAGGTCTGGAGGCCTGTTCTAGTAGAGTTCTTAACTCCATGAGTAGGCAGTATGGCAGGGACTGTATGAGTTCTAGGCCAGGAGACAGAGTCAAGTTCCCTTTCTTAGAGGTTTCAGAGAGGAGGGCAGTCATGTGCCATGTAGTTAATGAGTAGTTCATAGCATGTGCTTGTAGTCAGGTTGCCTGGGCAGCAAGGGAATGGGGAAGCTGTCCTCCTCAGTGACTGTGGGGCCACAGCAGGGGGCTTATCAAGTTCCCAGAGTTCAGTAATCTGAGCTTGCTGAATTCTTAGAAGTGAGGATTACAGAGACACAGTAGGGCACCTGCCATTTCTTTTATAGCAGCTGTGAGGGTAGAGGGAGAAAGAAGCTAATGTGCTAGCAATGCAGTACACATGTGCCCACAGAGACATAAACAAACATCACACACACACACACACACACACACACACACACACACACACACACGGCGGGGTGGCGGGGTGGCGGGGCCGGTCACTGATTTACAGATAGGATAGAGGTACACTCTGGAGTCATAAAGTCACTGACTTATCCAGCCTGGTCCTCTGTACACCTAGCATGGCATGGCTCTGGCCAGGCCCTCGGTGGATACCCATTACATTGTCTCTCAGTCTCTGCCACCACTTTATAATGTACAGAGGCCCTTTTCCCACATTTGCCAGGGCCTCAGGCATTCTGGGCAAGCCTCCACCACTGAGCAGCGTCCTCAGCCCCTTAATAACCTCTGACCCAGTAGGGAACAGGTCACTTCTAGATTTAGAAAGTGAGGCTGGGAGGAGCTGAGTGAGTTCCCTGCCCTTAATGCTCTGGGTGGATGAGGCAGAGCCAGGGAACTGGGCCCCAGGGTTTAGGAGCAATGTCTTCTCCTGATGAGCCTGCCAACCATTCCTCCTGCAGCGTATGTTGGCTTCCTGATCGTAGCCTGCCTCCTGGACTTCCAGAGGGCCCTGGCGCTGTTCATCATCACCTGTGTGGTTCTCCTCTTTCTGGCCTACGGTCTGCTAAAGAGGCTTCTGGGGTCCAAGTTGAAGAAGTATGTGAAGTTTCAGGGCCATTCTTGCCTGAGCCTCTGGCTGAAAAGGTGAGTGCACCCTCAGCCTCAGAATGTGCTCCATCCTGCTTGTCCCTGGAGTCCTGGGCACAGGTGCTGGGTGGCTTCAAAAGCATTGGCTAGCCCTGTTTCAACCGTTTTTGTTGATGTTGTTGTTGTTGTTAGTTTCTTTGATTTGATTGTTGTACTGGGTAACTGAGGGACAAGGGCAGACTTGTGCAAGTTTCCTATATTCAGAGAGTCTGGCCACCAAGCACAGAGGCCTTTCCTAGATGTCTTATTAGGTAGATCCCCTGGGGCTAGCTTAATTCCCCACTACAGAGATCATGGATATCTAGGGACATCCCTGGAGCTAGCTCAGTCCAACAGGTTAGGTTGGGCCAAGTGCCAACACTTTAAATTAGCCCCAGGGCATTCTGATGTAATTAGCCATGGCCCTGGATAATAGTTTTGGGTTTGATCCCTGGAGTCCTTGATGGAAGGGGGGAACAGACTCCCAAAAGTTTTCCTTTGATCTCCACATGCATGTGGGCATGCCTGTGAGTGCGTGCGTGCTCGCACACACACACCCCAGTAATAAAACATTATTTTAATAGTCCTTGAGTATAAGAAATGGGTTGGTGGTTAAAAAAACTACCACTGTTGCAGAGGATTCTTGTTTAGTTCCAAGCACCCACAATGGATGGTTTACAAATTGCCCATAATTCCAGCAAATGCTCAGACCTCAGCAGGCACCTGCGCTCACATACCCATTCCTCCCATATACGTACATAATTAAAAAGAAAATAAATCTTAAAAAAAAAAATAAAGCTCTGGAAACCACAAACCACAGAGATACCATAGAGAGGAAAGGAAGGCTAGAGTGTCACACACACACACACATACACACACACACACACACACACACACACACACACACACACACACACACACCTGCCCCCCCGCCACTCTTTTCTGTTGCTGTCTGAGCACCGCAGACAGAACAATTTATAAAGAATAGAGGTTTACTTTGGCTTGTGGTTCTGGAGTCTGAGAAGTCCAAGAGCTCGGGGCTGGCCTCTGTTTGGCCTCAGGCTTCAGCTCATGGTAGCAGAAGGGCAAGCAAGGGGCCGTGGAAGAGATAAAATTGGAGACTACCCACCTCCTATCCACGGTAACTAATCCAGACTCGAAGAGTGAGCATTCACTTGGGTCCCCTATGATTAACCTGTTTCTTCAAGGGAGGACTTAATTATCTCTTAAAGGCCTCTCTTTCCAGCACAGCGACAGTTATATTTCACCATGAAAAAACAGACATGGTGGTTAGCACTTATAGTCCCAGTGCTTTGGAAATGGAAGCAGGAGTTTGAAGCCAGCTTGGGCAACATGAGACTCTGTCTCAAAACAAAACAAAACAAAAAAAGTTCAACATGACTTTTGATGGGAAAAACCACACCCAAACCATAGCACCCCCTACTCTTGACCCAACCCCCGCTTCTCACACACACAACATGGCTTCCCATCTGAATTGTTCAGAGTCTATACTAGGCCCGACATCAACATGAGAGTTCAGAGTCAAAAGTCTCACCTGATGGTCAGGGCAAACTCCTCTTAGCTGTGAGCCTGTACAGGAAAACAAGTGTTCACTTCCAAAACACGGCAGACGGGTAGGGCACTGTCCAAAAGGGTGAGAGCGATAAGAAAGTGGGGGTAACAGGACCCAAGCAGGTGCAAAGGTCAAGAAGGTGAGACCCTAATTTTTTTTTAAATTATCTTGTTATATTTGTGTGTGTGTGTACATGATAGATGTGGGTGGGTGTGAATGTTCATGTGTGAATGTCAGAAGACAACTTTGGGGGGTCTGTTCTCGCTTCCCACCATGGAGAGTTGAATTCAGATCATCAGATTTATCTGCTGAGCCATCTTGCCAGATCAAGACCTTAAATATTCAGACTCCAGAATTATTTTTCACGCCAGGTGTTGCATCTTGAGCACCCTGGGGCAACTAGACAACTCAGCCTTGTGGCTGTGCTGGGCTCAGTCTATGGAGATGTTCCCATAGGTTGGAGCTGTATATTAAAGCCTGTGGTTTTCCTAGGCCGATGTTGCCTGTTGCCCATAGATCTACTGTTATGGGTTCTCCAGGGAAGTCTTATTTCTGCCACATGCTTCACACCCTCATTCCCAAGACTGTTTCCAGCATCCTTTGCAGTCTGCTGGAGGAAGCCAGTCCCATAGTTCTTGCATCCTATGTATCTGCAGAAGCAGCCCCATGTAGACAGCTGGGATTCAGTCAAGGATTATTATCTGTGCGATGGCATATTGAACTGGATATGAGGCTAACAGGAGAGCTACAGGGTTTCTCTGGCACATCCAGATGAATTCTGGTTGGTGAATACCTCTGAGAAAACTGTCCCAAAGAACCACCTGAAAGGATGGGAGGGAATCTGGCCTGGAATTGCCGAGAGCCAGGAAGATGATCGTGCCCAACACTCAGAGTAAAGAACCTACAACCCACAGGGCATTGGGTAGAGTCCCTGGGCCACTAAGGGGATGTATGTGGGTGCCTGCATGTGTGTGTGTGTGTGTGTGTGTGTGTGTGTGTGTGTGTGTGTGTGTGTGTAAGAGAGAGAGACAGAGAGAGAGATATTAAGGCTGATGCTTTCTATCTCTCTTATCTCTCTCCTGCAGAGGTCTAGCCCTTGCTGCTGGCCTGGGCATAATCTTGTGGCTATCTCTGGACACCGCCCAGCGGCCTGAACAGCTGGTGTCCTTTGCTGGGATCTGTGTGTTCCTTGCCCTTCTCTTTGCTGGCTCAAAGCATCACCGCGCTGTGAGTGTTCAGCTGGCTACCCAGGCTCAAAGCCAGTGGATGCTCCCTGTGGTCTGGGGCTGGGGTGAGATGGATGTTCCTGCTGGGAGAACACCTGAGGTTCAGCAGAGAAGAGCAATGTGCACTGGGATAAGCTCCCTGTGCAGCTGTTGAGGGACATACTGGGACTGGAGACCCTAAGTGGAAAGTTATCTGTCTAAGCAGAAGCCCTTGAATTCTCCAGGGGACCGGGAGCTTTCTGGGGAGAACTGCTGATCTCTCTCCAAACTCACTGGCTGCTGGGGGTATTTATCACCTTGGTGATATGCTCCTCAGGTCTTTGGCCTCAGGAACCACCTTACCCCAGAAAATAAGGAATCTGAGCTTCCTGTTCCATTAGAGAGTCCAAGGGTGTCCTGAAATCATTAGCTTACAATAGTGGTTTGAGGTCAGCTTCCCTAACCAGGGGTCACAACATCTCCTTGGAACATACTGGAAACACTAACTCTTGGCTTTGACTCCTTCCATATTGAGTTAGAAACTCTGGGGCAAGGCTGGCCCAGCAAGCCTCTAGGTAACTGGTATACACAATGTCCTGCCCACGAGGGAAGTCCCTGCTGTACTGGATGGATGGGCTCTTCTCGCTTGTCTCCATGGCAACCATAGAGCAACCATGCCCTAGAATCAGGACCCCTGTATGCTTCAGAGCTTGGCTGCATCAGTGTCTGATGCTGTCCTGTGAGGGAGGGGTCAAGGATTCATTCTGTGCTGAATGAGAAATGCAGCCCTAGGGTCTGCGCTCTTCTCTGTCACATGGGCCATCAAGAGATGTGAGGTCAGGTCTGCTTAGAGCTCATAGACATCAGACAGTGAGGGTCCAGGCAGATATCATACACTGAGCCTGGGAGGAGCTGGGCTTGGGCAGCCTCCTGCCTATATCATAAGGCCGTGGTCTGAGACATAAATGCCATGTCATGGAGACCAGGCAAGCTGTACATCAACCTGCAGAAGGCTGTACCGCCTCTGCTTCACCTACCAAGAGCCTGTGTAACTGTTGGCAGCAGGCCCAGCGCTAGGCTGGACCCAGACTACTACAGGCAGGACAAAGCTCATTGTGTCCTTCCTGGGCCCCACTTCCCACCCCATACCCTGCAGTGGACCTGTGGATCCCCCAAGCTGCTTAGCTCACTAGGACCTTTCTGTTGGCTGGCAGGTGTCATGGCGGGCTGTGTCCTGGGGCCTTGGGCTGCAGTTTGTGCTTGGACTCTTCGTTATCAGAACAGAACCAGGGTTCATTGCGTTCCAGTGGCTAGGTGATCAGATCCAGGTGTGTATGTTGGGCCCTGCTTATGGAGAGTTGGGGAGAGGCCACTTGATTCAGGGAGATAGATGTGGATGTCACAGAGATAGTTCGGGACCAGAAAGACTAGGGCCCCATATCTGGAGTGAGAATAGGGCTGGCCAGGGGCTTGCAGGGGCCACCAGCCCAAGGTCCCCCAGTCACTCTCATCCTTTCAGAGGCTGGTGATGGAATGGATTCCTAGATGGTGAGGCTCTTAGGGTATGCAGATGCCAGGTCATGTGACATGCCGTGTTTTTTAGTGCCTTGGGATGTAAATGAGTTAATATTGCTAACAACAGAAACCTTTAAAAATTATCCATTTGGCATTTGAATTTAGAAACATTTATTGAAATCATACTTAGTTTTCTTTCTTTTATTTTTTTTTCAGCTGCTTGTTTTGTTTTGTTTTGTTTTGAGACAGGCTTTCTCTGTATAGCCCTGGCTATCCTGGACCTCACTCTATAAACCAGGCTGGCCTCAAATTCACAAAGATCTGCCTGCCTCTGCCTTCCAAGTGCTGGGATTAAAAGCACATGCTGTCATGCCTGGCTTACATCATCCGGTATTTAGTATGCTGAGTCATTCCACTTAAAAATTCTGGGAGCCGGCCTGGCTTAGTGTGTGCACACATGTGCATGTGTATGTATATTTTCCTGGTGTGTAGCTATACGTATACATGTATGGAAAGATTAGAAGGCAATCTTGGGTGTTGTTCATCAGGCATCGGCCACTTTCTTTTGAGGCAGGGTCTCTCACTCTCTCACTGGCCTGGAGCTTGCCGAGTAGAATGACTGGCCAGGGATCCTGAGGGATCCCCGGGTGCCCACCTTCCCACTCCAGGTTATAAGCACTGCCACCACACCTCGCCTTTTTTTAAAGCTATAGATTCTGAGAATCAAAATGTAGGTCCTTATTATGAGGCAAACACTGCACCAACTGAGCTATCCCCTTAAATTTCAGAGGTTGTTGTTTGTTTTCCTTTTTGAGATAGTACCACTGCCTAGCCCAGGACTGCCTTCAACACCTGGCAATCCCTCTGCCTCAGTTTCCCAAATGAGATTACAGGCAGGAGCTGCTATGCCTAGCTCTTTAAGTTATACATCTTTTTTTTTTTTTTTTCTGGGGAGGGAGGTGTTTTTGGTTTTGATTTTGTGGTGGTGGTGGTGGTGGTGGTGATGGTGGTGATGATGGTGGTAATGATGGTGGTGGTGATAATGGTGGTGAAGGTGATGGTGGTGGTGGTGGTGGTGATGGTGATGGTGGTGGTGGTG
>JADRCD010222620.1:10700-22764 GCA_019843815.1 Montemys delectorum | reverse complement strand
GGAAGGAAGGAAGGAAGGAAGGAAGGAAGGAAGGAAGGAAGGAGGAAAACAATTATAGATGGCCAATAGAGGTTCTTTAAGGCACTCCACATCCTTAGCCATTGGGAAAATATAAATAAAAATAGTATTCTGAGATTTTATCTCACCCTAGTCAGAATGACATCAAGAATAACATCAAGAAAGCAAATGAGGGCAGGAGGGATGGAGGCTCAGACTCAAAAGCACTGGCTGCTCTTCCAGAAGACTCACATTCAACTCCCAGCACCACGTGACAGCTCACAACCATCTGAAACTCTAGTTCCAAGGGATCCAATACCATCTCCTCGCCTCTATGGGTACCAGGCACATTGTATACAGACATATACAGCCAAATACATAAAATTTAAATTTAAAAAGAGGGGGAGAAAACAAACAAACAAATAAACAGACTAATCCTGGCAAAGATTTCTCATTCTGTGCTGGGGGAATGTGAACTGTGGAGGTCTCTCAAAAAACTAAACATAAACCAGACGTGGTGGCACACAGCTTTAGTTCCAGCACTTCGGAGGCAGAGCCAGGTAGATTAGCCTGGTCTACAGAGTGAGTCCCAGAACAGCTAGGACTACAAACCTGTCTTGAAAAATCAAAATAAATAAATAAATAAATAAATAAACAAACAAACAAACCCAAACCAGAATGACCTGAGATTGGAAAGATGGCTCAGTGATTAAAAGAACTTGTTGCTCTTGCAGAAGACCCAAGCTGACTCCTTAGCATCCATATTAGTGGCTCACAACAGCCTATAACTCCAGCTCCAATGAATCTGGCCCCTCTTTTGGCCTCCCATGGCACCTGATATGTGACATACATTCTTTTTTTTTTTTTTGAAACTAAATACATTTTAATAGAAAATAAAATACAAAATAACTCTTTTCAGAAAACAGAAATATTTAATCCTTTAGCAGACATCAGAACTTGCTTTGTCCTTAGAGCATGGTTGATACTTGTGAGTGTGCACTCGTGATTCATCCCCTGTTCACTACCAATACTGCAGTGAGATGGAAGCAAGTCATTGAGGGAGAAGAAGACCAATAAGCCACATCTCGGAATAAACAGTTATCTTTAAATCCAGCATTTAAGTCTATCTTGTGACTTATTCAAAATTATTCTTTATCATAATTTTGTTGATGGTGTCAGGATGGAACCCTGGGTAACTGGCACAGTGCTGAGGCCTACCCTCTGCCCACCACAGTGCTTCTCCCGGGGTACTAGTGCTGACAGAAGTACAGTCAATGGAAGAACCACCTTCGCCACCATCACTGCAGGAGCCCATGCTCAGTAGCTCCCTGCCTGCCCACAGAAGCACAGCATATGGTGCCCCCTTCTCCTGATACACCAGGCCACCAAAGTCTGAATTCCCTGAACCTCAAAATTCCAAGTATTATATATAGCCAGTGCCAGGAGTCACTTGCTGCCAGTGCTAGGTTTCTTCTTCTCAAAAATAAACTTATTAATTATAATAATAAAAATCCTGGTTTTATCATTATGGAAAAGGAAAGACTGCCATATCATCCCTTCCTTTCCTAGTTCCTGTCCCCACTTCCCTCAAGGGACCGTCTACAGCTGCTGTAGGGAGGAGAGTTCTGCAACTGTTCCAGTACACCCACAGGAAGAGACAGATGCAAAAGCAAGGTGCCTGCATGAAGCAGGAGGTCTCGAGTCTGAGAGCCTCCCAGCTCTCCACTGGAGTCTTGTGCCCCAGGGCTGTGTTGAGTGCGTGTAGGGTAAAGAGGGCTCTTTCGAAATCATTGATTCAGTTTTAGCAAGTCCTGGACTGTGACCAGTCTTCCAGCCCCACCCAGTCTGCCACCCGGATAAAAACTTAATGTTCTTGATTCTCTTGTGTGATTCCAGTCACCAGGAGGAGGTTGCAGGCCATGAACTGCACACTTAGGACGTTGCTCATCTGCCCAGTGTACACGCCCACGAGCTCACCCGAAGAGCCCTGAGCAGGTGTGTTGCAGCACGTGCTTCAACACACAGAGTTGTCCATGGAGGCAGAAGCAATCAGACCGCTGTCCGGGCTAAAGGCCAGACTGGTGATGCTGTCCGTGTGGCCTCTCAGTTCTTTAAAAAGTGTCCCAGAGGCTAAGTCCCACAACTTTAACCGCTGGTCCTCACCAGCAGATGCCAAGTACTTACCATTGGGAGAAAAGGAGAGGGAGAGCACAAGGCCTGGGTGACCTGGAAAGAGCCGCACCGAGTTCCCCTGCTGGGCACTCCATAGCCGAACAGTTTTGTCAGTGGAACCAGTAGCTAAGTAGTTTGAGTTGGGGTGGAATTTGACACAGTCCACATCTGCCAGGTGTCCTGCATATATCCTCAGCAGATACGTCTGATCAAAAGACCACAGCCTGGCAGTATGGTCATGGGACCCACTGGCAAAGTACAGGCTGTAGGGGCTGATGTCCACATCCCACACAGGGTAGGCATGTCCCTGATACAGCACAGTGTTGGTGAAGCTCCCCAGGTCCCAGTACCTGATGGATATATCTTCAGAACCAGAGAGCAGCCCTGAGCTGTCTACAAGAGACCATGTGCTGTATACTGGGCCACAGTGTCCCCGCAGAATCTTCCTCTCTGTGCCTGTATTATCTTCTTCATTCTCCTCCTCCTCCAGAGTGTCACAAGCTAGACGGATTCGGGATGTGTCCACATGGTGCGGTTCTGACTTCAGCTTTTTGGATCGCAAGCTCCAGAGCTTTATGCAGGAGTTGTCAAACCCAGCAGCTAGCAGTTTGCTATCAGAGGAGATCTCTGCAGTCATTCAGCAGCTGTTATAGAAGGTGTAAAAGCAGATGGTGGTGAGGGAGGGAGGTCCATCCTTGACCCGCTTGGTACTCTCCTGCAAGACTTCCAGGGCAGCCTCGTTCTGCAGAATAGGGTTGTGCACATCTGGTGGCCCCAAGCTGCTGCTTTCACTGTGGGAGGAGCCACTGCTGGCATACAGCTGGTAGTTGTGACATACATCCTTACAGACACATATACGTAAGCATAAAAATAAGAGTAAAAAGACCGTACGACTCAGCTATACCTCTCCTGGATGTACCCCCTAAGGACGTTAAATCCTACCACCGATTTAAATTCTCACTGTTCATAATAGCCAGTAAATGGAACAAGCCGAGAGGTCCATCTGCAGATGAACCGATGAGGAAAATGTGGTAATATATACAATGAAATTGTATTTGATCATGTAGAAAAATGCACAGAAAGAAAATGTATAGAGCTAGAAGTTCTTGTGGTAAGTAAAGGAAACCAGACTCAGATATTGTGGGCTTTCTTTCATATGCAGGTCCCAGATCTTAACTTTTACATGTGTGCATGAGGGAGGGTGTCATACAGCTAGAGCACATGTGACAAGGAAGTGGGGTGGCGGTCTCCATGAAGAAGTCCAGGTGCTGTTGCTAGGGGCAAGGAATGGAAAAAAACATGGACTCACAGGGGTGGAAGACTACAGCAGGGCAGAGCCTGAGGGTTACAGCAGGGCAGGGCAGTGTGGCCCAAAGCAAGATGTGGGAAGTGGCAGTGTAGGAAGGGAAGTGTAGGAAGGGAGATCTGAATCATCCTTGCACAGAGCAACTCCTGGGGAAGGCAGGGAGCAGCTTGCTTGACTTGGGCTGGAGAGAGAGACACACCGGCAAACACACATATAGTATGATTTCTTTTCTTTTCTTTTCTTTTCTTTGGCTGAAATGATAAATTTTACAGCTGTTGTTGGTCTGGCTTGTGGTTTGTCCCCACATTCCAAGAGCCTGCTTCTGACCGCGTCCACAGAGGCACTGGAAGCAGCTAAGCAGCCCTCCCCAGATACAGGAGTCTCTGCCCCTCCCTGTTTCCCACTTTTGGTGGACTGTATGGTGGGGCTGTCTTTTAGCTCGTGCATTGCCCTCATATCCACTTTTCTTTTGCCATTTTGATTCTCAGATATCTGTTTAACCTATGTCCTGGTACTACATTATCTCTCTCTGGGAAAATGGGGAGGGGAGTGGTAAGTTGAGTGTTTTTCATACAATCCCCCCACCTCAGTACCTGTGGGTCTGGTTGACATTTTCTTTATTTACTTTGTCCAAGTCTCGTCTCAAACTCTGCACGCACCTAAAGATGTGTGAACTCCAGCTCCCCCTACCTCCACTTCCTGACTACTTGGACGACAGGAGTGCACAACTGTACTCGTGGATGTGGTGTGGGGATGGAGCCTGGGGCTTTGTACATGCTAGGCAGGCACCCCATCAACTCAGCTACATTGCCAGCTGGATTTCATTTATTATTATTATTTTTTCTCTTCGAAACAGTGTCTTTTCTGGATTAGGCTGGAACTGGTGTAGCCCAGGATACCTTGAACTCAGAATCTCCTGTCTCTATCTCCTAAATGCTGGGATTACGGGGGCAAGCCACTATGCCCCTCCTCCATGTAAAAGTCTCTGGTTTTGTTTGTTTGTTTGTTTGTTTGTTTTTTGAGACAGGGTTTCTCTGTGTAGCCCTGGCTGTCCTGGAACTCACTCTGTAGACCAGGCTGGCCTCGAACTCAGAAATCCGCCTGTCTCTGCCTCCCAAGTGCTGGGATTAAAGGCGTGTACCACCACCGCCCGGCAAAAGTCTCTGTTAACATAGCCAAAATCCACAGTGCAAAGTCCTTTCTATAGAATAGTGTAGCATGTGCTTGGGGCCTGCTGTGGACGGCCTCTGCGAATCATCGTTGGGTGGCTTCAAGTGGTGAGTGTGATAACCTGTGGTGGAATGGTAGGCGGCATTGTTTCCTTAACTTTTTAGATTTAAAATATTTATGTGGATGGGTGTTTTGCCTACATGTATGTTGGTCATAACATGCATGAAGTGCCCCAGGAGGCCAGAAGAGGGCAGAAGGTCCTTTGGAACTAGACTTACGGATGGTTATTAGGCACTGTGTGGGTGCTTGGAACCCAACCCGTCTGTTCTACTAGAGCAACTAGTCCTCCTCACTGCTGAGCCATCTCTGCGGCCCCCGCTCCTGAAGAGCTTTGATGTATATTTAGTTGACTCCAGGTACAAAACTCAGAGATATAGACGTGAACCAGAGGACAAATACTTTATAATTCCACTGACGTAGGAGGACTGAAGAGTCCATTTCATGCATAGAGAGTACATGACATACAATGTCTGCATTTTTTTTTTTTTTTTTTTTTTTTTTACCGCAATACATCTTTTAAGTGGACTAGAAGCTTTTGGAGTGGCCCCAGGTTGGGGGGTAAGCTGTTGGAGCCTGGGCTGCACTGGGGCCAGGCAAAGCTCAGGGTCCTGACCCCAGGACTCTCTCCTGTCCCCTCCCATCTCTGCTTTATCTTTTCTGCTGGGATTTAAGGGCAGAGTGGAGCCCTCTTCCAACCGAGTAATGCATACACCAGTGAAAGACTCCGGAGGCAGGAGCCAGGGCCTCAGGGCCACACTCTGAAATTCTCCGTGCTGTCACAGTTGGAGGACCAGTTCCCAAGTCCTCTTTTCTTTGGTGTTCTTTTTCCTATTACCGCAATCTGACCTTGACTGTCTTGTTGCGAAAGTCTCCAGAGTGTCTCCCAGACTTGAGGACTAGGGGTATTTAAGACGGGACAGTGCATTCAAAGACTGAGGGTGAGAAGGAGAGGTGGGCTGAGGCTGTGGTTGACATGGACATGCTTGCTTGGTTCTCCATAAAAATTAAATATTTGATGCTGCGGGGTGTAGAGCATCCTACATGTTTTTCAGAATTGATCCATATTTTGAACGGTCACTTCTGAGAGTGCTATTTTGCACAAATACACAGTTACAAGTGGCAGATGTATGTTTAGGACCATTTTAGAATTTAATAAAATTCTATTCTCATGCCAAGGCCAAATCAGTGAATGATTTTTAAGATTTACTTTTTTTTTTTTTTTTGTATTTATGTTTGCACGTGTGAGTTTATGTGCATCGCTTGCATGCAGCTGCCTGCAGAAGCCAGAAAAGGGTTGTTGAATTTCCTGGACTTGGAGTTACAGACCAGTGTGATCTGACAGGTACAGGCGCTGTGAATCAAACTCAGGAACCACTGAACATGTGGATATTTTCTTAAAAAATCAAATTCATCAGTAACACATACAGCTACTTAGATCGAGCACTCTAACACAATCCAACCAAAGATATGCTAACTTTAGATGTGTGTGTGTTAAGGAATGATGTGGAAAGATACTGAAGGGCTTCATTGTTCCCTAGTGAAACCATATTGCTTCTGTACTAGTAGAGAACTTTGTATGTTCAGTAAAGACATTGCAGCTTACAACATATTTGGGTCCAAATCTGAATCTGAGCGGAGGTGGTCAAGCAGCACTTATGGGCATTTCATTGTGTGACCACACAGCACTCACAGTACAGAGTGCATGTGTTGTGTGCTCTGATCCAGAGTACAGTCCCCAAGGTGAGGGCTGTCAGAAACAGCCCAGACTTGCTAACTCATTTGACTTTGAACTGACGTTTGGCCAGTCAGTGTTCAGAAACCTTTTTATTGCTGTCAAGTTTTTAATGATCTGGTATTCAGTTACCTCATGTGGGGATGCAGCCCAATTTAAAGAGCTAAATGGCACCGCTTAAGATAAAAGTTTCTCAGAGTTGGGGAGATAGCTCAGCAGTTAAGGGCACCGACTGCTCTTCCAGAGGTTCTGAGTTCAAT
Source organism: Montemys delectorum (assembly GCA_019843815.1). Classification (NCBI taxonomy): domain Eukaryota; kingdom Metazoa; phylum Chordata; class Mammalia; order Rodentia; family Muridae; genus Montemys; species Montemys delectorum. The sequence continues at coordinate 16,067 of JADRCD010222620.1, read as the reverse complement.
TCCCAGCAACCACATACATGGTGGCTCACAACCATCTGTAATGGGATCCGATGCCCTCTTCTGGTGTGTCTGAAGACAACAGCAGTGTACTCACATATATAAAATAAATAAACCTTTAAAACAATTAAAGTTTCTCTTGATATTCGCTCTGGAGAAATGGAAAGGTGTACAAACTCCCGTGTCTACTCCATAATCTTGGATATTTATGGAACACGACTCAGGAGCATAAACAGCATGCAGGAGCATGCAGGCAGTGTTCTGGGCAAGAGTGTGGATGGGTGGATCACATAGGAATGGTGCTGAGTGCAAAATCAGTTGGCCGGGGTGCTCTGCCGCCGGGTCCACGGCAGCCCGCTCTCCAGAGATGCAGCCCCTGATGTGGAGAACAGCTGCTGCCTGCCAGGAGACCATGGTGAGGGTGAGTGAGTGCAGCCCAGCAACAAGGGGAGCGCCCATGCCATGGTGGAGTGGGGCACTTTTTGTTAGTTCTTGTTTTTCCAGTGCTGGAGCTCAAACCCATGGACTTGCACTTGCCAAGCAAACACTATACTACTACAACCTTAGCCCTCCTATTACTTCTTATTTGTGAGACAGGGTCTCATTAAAGCATCCAAGGTGGCCTTGACTTCGCTCTGTTCCTCAGGTAGGTGTTGAACTTGCAATCTTCCTCCCTCAGCTTCCCCTTTGCAGGGACTGCAGGTCTGAGCCACCACACCTGGCATCATTTGCCTTTTGATGTTGAATTCCAACTGTAGTTGTGTGTTACTTTGTGAGGACACAGTCTAACATTCGTCTTTTTTCAAATGTCATAGAGTGTGCTTACACAAATGAAGATGGTAAGACGCACAAGGTCATACAATCCTATGTAACCACCATCACACATGTGGTCTGTTGCTGACTCAAATGTTATGGGGAGCATAACTGTGGTGGTTTGAATGAGAATGGCCCCCAATGGGCTCATATGTTTGAATGCTTAGACACCAGGGAGTGGAACTATTTGGGAAGGATTATGAGGTGTGGCCTTATCAGAGGAGGTGTGGCATCAGGGTAGGCTTTGAGGTTCGGTTTTAAAACCCACACCAGGTCCAGTCCCTCTCTCTCTCTCTCTCTCTCTCTCTCTCTCTCTCTCTCTCTCTCTTTCTCTCTCTCCCTTGCTGATGTAAAGCTCTCATCTACTGTTCCAGTGCCATACCTGTCTGCTTTCCACCATGATGATCATATGCTTACCTCTGAAACTGTAAGCAAGCCCCCAATTAAAAACTTTCTTTTACAGGAGTTGCCTTGCTCATGGTAGCTGCTCCCAGCAATAGAACAGTAACTAAGACATGACTTATACTAGTTATTATAATTAAATAATCATTATATTTATTGTAATATAATTAAATAATACCACTGAGGTAATAACCCTTATGAGCTGCTTTTGCAACTTGCTATGACTCTACAGTCATTTTTTAGTAAAAAGGATTTTTTTCTTTTTCTTTTTAGTTTTTCTCTGTGTAGCCCTGGCTGTCCTGGAACTCACTCTGTAGACCAGGCTGGCCTCGAACTCAGAAATCCTTCTGCCTCTGCCTTCCAAGTGCTGGGATTAAAGGCGTGTGCCACCACTGCCCGACATAAAAAGGATTTTTAAAAAAACTTTTTATTGATTCTTTATGAATTTCATATCATACACCTCAATCCCCCTTGTTCCCCTTCCCTTCATATCCACCCTCTCCCTTGCAACCTCCACCCCAAAGAAAACAATATCCATTCACTGAGCCTCCTCTCATATACTCCATCATTTCCCTGTGTCATGGAGATCCTGCAGTTTTGGATGTGCAGGACCGTCCCCTTTGCATGCTCCAGCAGATCATACCTGGGGTAGATGTTGGGGTGGGCAAACTCAAAACCCTGGATCTGGGCCTGAGCTGGTCATGCTGCCAGCTCTGTTGTGCCTGTGTCACCAGGGCCAGCTCTCCCAAGTGACACAGCTGGGGAGGGGCAGGGCCAGCCCTGCACAGTCCTTGGACAACCATATGGCTCCCGGCAGCAGTCCGGACCAGGGATGTCCACATGGCCTTTGGTGGTAACATGGGCCATGGACATCAACGTAGACCCCTGCAGCAGCAGGGCCACAGACTCAGACATGGCCCTAGCTGGCAGCACGGGCCAGGACATCACCATGGCCTCAGACGGCAGTGCAGGCTGCTCACATCAGGCTGTTCCTCTCCACCCTCGACTCTACAGGTCCCCCTCTCTTCATAGTGCACAAACCATTCTGCTTCCCTTTCTCGCCCATCTGTCCACCACATACTTGCTCACAGTAGTGGTGCCCAGTGACCACTCAGCAGGCAGGCTTCGGGGTGTCTCTTGCCCACTCTGCACTACTCAGCCATGGGCAGAGCCTGGGACAGGAAGGTGTCCCTGAGTTAGGTAAGAATGGTGGCTGAGTGAGTTACCGAGAACAAGCCAGTAAGCCCGTCCCTCCAGGCCTCTGCTTCAGCTTCTGCCTCTAGGTGTTTGCCTCCAGTTCCTGTCCTGGCTTCCTTCGATGATGAACTGTTGCAAGCCAAATAAACCCTTTCATCCGCTCCATTGGCCTTAGTAATATTATCAGAAAACAAACAGGTATGCTGTTCTTGCAGAGGGCTTGACTTTAAGTCCTCGACCCACATCTCATAACCACTGTAACTCCAAAGGGGATCTGATATCTCTGTCCTCTGGAGGGCATTTGCATTCATGTGCGCACACGTGTGTGCACGCGTGTACACACACACACACACACACACACACCCATATACACAATTAAAAATTAAAATCTTTTAAGGTGTTTTTATTAAAAATTTTTAACCGGGCGGTGGTGGCGCACACCTTTAATCCCAGCACTTGGGAGGCAGAGGTAGGCAGATTTCTGAGTTCAAGGCCAGCCTGGTCTACAGAGTGAGGTCCAGGACAGCCAGGGCTATACAGAGAAACCCTGTCTCGAAAAACCAAAAAAAAAAAAAAAAAGTTCCCCTTCCCCAATTCTCCCAGATTCTCCCCACCTCCCTACCCACCCAACTTTATATTTTCTCTTTAAAACAAATAAACAAAAATAAAACAACAAAGAAACACACACACACACACACACAAATGAAAATAAGCTGAGCGGTGGTGGCACACGTCTTTAATCCCAGCACTTGGGAGGCAGAGGCAGGTGGATTTCTGAGTTTGAGGCCAGCCTGGTCTACAGAGTGAGTTCCAGGACAGCCAGGGCTATACGGAGAAACCCTGTTTCAAAAAAACCAAAAAAATAAAAAAAATAAAAATAAAATAAACAAGCAAAAACAATAATAAGACCAAAAAAAAAAATGCCCAAACAAAGCAAAATGAAACAAAAGGTCTTTAAAAATGTATTTTGTGTTAGTCACCTCCTCCTGGGCACCGGCCTGCCCTAGGATGTGGTTGATATACCCAATGAGACTCCATTGGAGAAAACAGAGTTTTTTTCTTCTGCCTGCAGGTATGAACTGCTTCCCTGCGACCACCTCTCCGTCTCAGTGCCAGCGGTCTCTGAGTTCCTATGTGCATCAGTCCTGCTGTATCTGGAAGGCGCTGTTTCCCTGGTAACACCCATCCCCTCTGGCTCTCACGGACTTTCTGCCTCCTCTTCCTCTGCATAGGTCTCTGAGCATCGAGGGAGGAGTTTGAGGGAGACATCCTCTTTAGGATGAAGTGCCCAAAGTCACTGTACAGTGTTCGGTTGTGGGCCTCTGTATTAGTTCCCGTCTATTGCAGGAAGGCTGTGAGCAAGACACTGCTCTATGGGCATAGCAGAATGCCATTAGGAGCCATTCTACTGCAGGCATTTGTTGTGGGAATTTTTAATTCCAATCCAGGTTTCTACCCCATCTTTGATCACTTAGTTCCTGGATCAAAAAACACGCGGCTTTTACTGTTTACCATAAGCCTTAAACAGCACAAGAGCTGGGCACAGATCTACCCTCTATACTAATGAGTCTACTTTCCTATAGATAACCCTGAGTTATTATCTACTATGTTTTATCTGGGCTAATCTTAACTCCAACTGGCCAGCCCTCAGGACCACGTTTTTATGGCTCACCTAACCCATGGTGGCTTCTTCTTCCTCCTCCTTCACCTTCTTCTCCTCTGAGGTTCTCTTCTGACCCTAAGCCCAGGAGCCCTAACCCCCACCTATGTCTCTTCCGCCCAACTATTGGCTGTCAGCATCTTTATTCACCAATCAGAAATAACTTGGGGACAAGGTCACAAAGATCACTACATGCAGACTTGGGGGCCCACACTTAACATCACATACACAGCAAGACCAAACCTCAACAGGAATTACTTCAGGTGAATATAAATTTTAAAAGTAAAATTCTCAGCTGGATTTTCCCTCAGGCAGGTTCCCTAGGTGCTACTCAGGGCACACACACATGCAGGCATGTGTCATTTGCCTTGGGTGCTGTGGATTTGGTTCGTTGGATCCTCTTAGAGTTCATTCTTGTCCAGGAGCCCAAAGGCCTTTGACAGTACCCCACAGGTGGCCAGTAAGGGTGTGGGTAGTTGAGGAGGGCTTTGTGTCTTCATGTTTCAGCATCCCACTTAGAAATCTATTACAAAGCATCCCTTGCTTCCAACAGAAAGGGCCAGCCTTCCTTGGACCCCTGTCCTGTAAAAGACTAAATGTGGCACAAACTGTCTTATGCTAGTCATACTTACTGCGGTGCTGTGCCTGGGGCGTCCCAAGCTCCCTCTGTAGGGAGATGGGAGGTGGGCTGTCTTGTCTAGTGTGATGGTTTGCTGGGTTCCTGTAACAAATGGGCACAAAGTAGCTAAGTGTATGGTCTCCCAGGCTGGAGGCTGGAGCTGAAAAGATATGTGAGGGCTGTGCCACCACCAAAGGATATGAGGGAGAGTCCTTTCTGCCCCTTCCAGTTGCATAAGACTACCTCACTCTCTCTGCTCTGTCTTTCCATGGTGTCTCCTACCTCACTGCTCCCTCTGGGTACCCTTCCTAAGGACACTCAGCATTGGCTTTCGAGTCCCCTGGGTAGTACAGGAGGACTTCATCTCTGTGTTCTTAATCATACAAGCAAAGACCTGAGTCAAAAGAAGGCCGCATGCACATGCTCTAGGAATTTGACAAGAACAGATATTTGGGGAACACTCTTCACCATTCCCACCATTAGACTTGGCTAAGACAGGATGCGAATGCAAGCTGGACCCATGGTCTGTGGAGGGAGGAGGGATGGAAGAGTTCAGTATTGGTCACGTAGAACTCCAGAACTGAGCCTGGTAAGGCCAGGGTGGACCCTCCACCGATTGTTTTCTTCTCCTTCTCCTTCTCCTTCTCCTTCTCCTTCTCCTTCTCCTTCTCCTTCTCCT
>JADRCD010222620.1:0-10600 GCA_019843815.1 Montemys delectorum | reverse complement strand
CTCTATCTCTATCTCTATCTCTATCTCTATCTCTATCTCTATCTCTCAAGAGATAGGGTCTCATGTAGCCCAGGATAGCCTCTAAGTGTAGTTGAGGATGACCTTGACTTTCTGCTCTTCCTGCCTCTATTTCTCAGTGCTGAGATTATAGGTATGTACCACACCATACCCAGTTTACTAGGTAATTGGGACTGAACCCAGGGTTTTATGCATACCAAGCGGCACAGTACCAACAAAGCCCCAGGGCTTCATGCATACCAAGTACCAACTGAGCCACATCCACAGCCCTCCATGCAGCCATTTTGACTGAAAACGTAATCAAGGAGTAGAAGAGGAAAGACCAAAGCCCATGGCTGCAGCCAGAAGGGCTTCGCTCCCAGACCCTTTGTTCTCTGGCTCATTCCTCTGGCCCCACAGCCATGCATAGGGAGCCAAGGTTCTTGCCAGCTGAAGTGGGGCTTTCTTACTGCTTCTGTCTCCTTCCTAGGGGTGAGCTTGGATCCTTTGAATGGCTCCTTCTAAGATCTCTTCTGGCCACTGCTCCTGAGGTCTTCCAAGGCTTTAAAGTCAGTCTTTAAGGGTGCCTTTTGCTCCTCTGCTGGGACCTGTGGGGAATTCCCATTGGGCAGGACTCAGAGTCCATCTGAGCAGAGTTCAGGGTGGGAAGACCGATGGTGGAGTGGTGTGCAGACAACCGAGGAGCATCCTACAGCTGGGCCCAGAGCACGAGAGAGCTCTGAAGAGGACCAGAGATCATCCTTCAGCTTGGGAGGGTCCCTGGAAGAGGCCTGACCTTCCAGAATAGTCCTAGGATGGCTCCTGGTCCAGTGGTAGCCATTTTGGGAGGAAAGTTCAGTGGGCCAAAGGATGATTTGGGAGTGGCTTGAGTGGTGGAGCTTCCTCCAGAAGCCCCCTTGGAGCCACTGTGGAAGAGCAGAGACCAAGGTGAGGGGACCAGGGAGATGACTGCTGGAGATAGGCTGTCACGTAGAAAGCATCTGAAGTCTGATTTGTGGAGGTTCCAACCTGAAGCAGAATGCCGCCTGAGCCTTGCTTGGAGATAAGACACCCAGCCCAATGATAACAGTGCCCTGGGAGCCAGGGAGGCGCTGGACAGGGATCAGATGGACCAGTAGTGGTAAATATAGAACATGGAAGCCACAGTGCAGTCCCAGCCCCCCCTCCAGCATGCGGCACTCACATACGACAGACCTGGGGCTGCCATCCACGCCTTCCAGCCCACCCTAGTCGTTTATACCTTTCGATGTCGGTATATTAAATGGCTCCGAGGTACCTAAGGACAGAGACGGAGGAGGGCACAGTATGCTGGGCAGACCTCGTAAGAAATTATCAAAGTGGCCATTGCTGGGCAGCAGCTGTGGAGCCTGTGACCTCATCCTCCTGAGCAGACTCTGTGACCTGGAACTGTTTTGTGATTTTTCTAGACCTTGAACAGCCACTGTGGACACGGTGCTGGGCCTCCATGTCCACTGGCAGCCCTGTGGAAGGGGGACGAATGTTCATTAGTAAAGGGCCTTGATCAAGATCACACATCCAGGAAACGGGACTGAGGGCTGCCTGGCTTGGGCAGTGACTACGCTGCCATCCCACACTGGGTTCTGCTTTCCAGGAGTGTCTACAAGGAATCCTGGCTTTGGTGGCTTCAGTGGGAATTGCCTGGGGGCCCGAGTCCTTCTATAACTGAGCTCAGGGAAGGGAATCAGTATTTATAGCTACAATAATCTTCAAGACCCCCTTTTATATGTTCCATAACAGGCCATGGTGGGGTAGCTAGCCTTGGTTTGTACTCAAAGAAGTAAGGGTTCAGAAGTGGAACATGTGCGGAAGGATTCTCTTTGGTTGTTGTTATTTTTTCTAGACATGGTTTCTCTGTGTAGCCCTGGTTGTCCTGGAACTCACTATGTAGACCAGGCTAGCCTCAAACTCACAGAGATCCTCCTGCCTCTGCCTCTGGAGTGCTGGGACTAAAGGCGTGTGCCACATCTACCTGGCTAGCTGAAGGATTCTCACACAGCATCAGGCTTGGGACCTGTCAGCCAATGGCAAAACCACTGACTTCCCAGAAGACTATGGGTCTCTTTTGGAAGAACTCTTCCTGCACCTTGCCTTTGCCTTCCCCAAGAAATCAGGTTCCCATTGGTGGAGGTAGACAGGGCACAAAGATGAGTGTCCTTACAGTGCATCCTGAGGCATCAATGGGAAAACTATTTGTCTCATTCACAAAGTGTTAGGTAGCACTGAGTCCAGGAGAAGGGGGGATGGAGGAGTAGGAGGGAAGGGGGGAAGAGATGGGGGCGGCAGAATTTAGAAGCATGAATTTTAAGGGGATACAGCCTGGTTCATAATCTCACACCTCTAATTGTTACTATAGTATTGGTCCTGTCATATAATACTTGATTATTTATAATTCTTTTTGTATTGGTTCGCAACAGCCATGATAATGCCATGTAACAAAGTATACTATGGAATCTCAGTAGCACACAGCAGCAAGTAGGAGATGAGTTCTTTGGCTGTCATAAGCTATCTGAGGACTAGATGAGATTGGCTTCCCAAAATTAGAGTAAAGAAACCTTTTAAAAGTAACCAACCTTCCCTCTCCCCCCACCAGCACAAAAAGTAACCAATGGAAAAAAAGTAACCAACCTCAGGTCTTTTGTTACAGTAACAAAAAGCAGACCCATATAGGCCAGGGACTTGGCTAAACTTACACTGGGGGACAGGGTGTCTTTTTTGCAACTAACTAGTTTACACTGTAGTGGTGACTTTCAGATAATGGAACACAAATGAGAATTCTGGGTTGTTCTTTTTTTTTTTTTCAAAGATTTATTTATTTATTGTATGTGAGTACACTGTTGCTGTCATCAGACACACCAGAAGAGGGCATCAGATCCCATTATAGTTGGTTGTGAGCCACCATGTGGTTGCTGGGAATTGAACTCAGGACCTCTGGAAGAGCAGTCAGTGCTCTTAACCCGCTGAACCATCTCTCCAGCCCCTCTGGGTTGTTCTTAAAGGATCAAGAACGCCCTGTCCTTCCTGCTTTCCCCACCTCCTCACCCCCCGACTCCCAGTCTCACTGGCTGGAATGTGGTGATGATGGTGGAGCCATCTCAGACCGTGACTCCACTGCTGCACATGGACAATGGCTTTCAGAATAAGATAGGAAGAGTATGATTCCCATCAGGCCACAAGTCAGAACAAACTTTGGGGCTGAGGATGTAGCTCAGTGGTAGAACACTTTCCACATAAGTTCATGCCTTGAAGTTGATTCCCAGACCACAAAATCAAACAGTAAGAGGAAGCAACAAATTCTGCATGGAGACCACAAGAACCCACAGCAGCTGCTTGTTGGAGGCTGTGTCAGTCAGCTTTCTGTGACTGTAACTAACACCTGGGGTGACCCAGGGCTCGTTTCGGCTCACAGTGTGTAGCTTCAGACTGTAGTGTTGGCCCTGTTGCTGTGGGTGAGGTGGAACATTGAATTGTGGTGGTGGTAGCACTCGGCAGAGCAAGTCTGCTGAGCTTCCTGTTAGGTGCCACCTCTTGAAGATGCCACCACACTGTGCTACAGAGCACTTAGGATCCAACCTACCCCAGAAAGCAACAGGGAGTCGTGGCGACTGTGGCAAATTAGAGTGTGGGTGACCCTGGTCAGATCGCAGCCCAGCTTGTCTAGTTCTTGTCACATGGGAACAAGATCACCCTCCTTGGCCAGGTGTCCTTACTTTTCAATTCTCAAAGTCTGGATTCATGTACAGAGGTCAAAGGACAACACTTGAGAGTCAGTTCTAACCTGGTACCTTATGGAATCTGGGATTCAGATGCATCAGGCCTGTATGCAAGTGCCTGAACCATCTTATGGCCCCAAATCTGATTTTAAAGTCAGCCTGCTTATGAACACGGGGAACACAAGTCCTTGGTAAAGCACCTACTCTGAGTAAATAAAATCCAGCAAGAGCCATTCCTCTCCATGTGGCTGCTGTCTGCACCCTGGCCTCTGGGTCACTGTAGCTGTATTGACACTTCTGTTGATAACTACCACAGTCAGTTCACGATGTCCCATCAGCTGGGAACACCAGCCTACGTCTTCCCTCTAAACCAGTCTCCACACTATTTTGAAAGAGTCCCCTGTGAGGATCTTGTTCAAACTGTCATGGCTTCAGGTGTTCCTGGGCATGTGGCTTGCCTGGGTGCTCAAGTAACCCTGCTCACAGTCTGCTGGGAATACAATAAGTAGGTTAACACAGTCACAGGGCTTGGGCTCGGCAGCCAAACTGAATCTTGCTTCTTGTGACCTAGTGTGCCAGGGACAAACTTCCATCCTAGGAGGCTGCTGGCCAGCAGGCAGGCCTGGACTGTGAGCCCAAAAATGTAACCAGAGTTCACTTCCTTCTTATTTCTGGCAGAGCACATGGTGTGTCCACCATGCGTGTAGAGCATGAGAAGAGCATGCATGGTGCATGGGAGGCAGTGAGTGTCCAGTGTGTGGATAGCTCATGGTGTGTCCTTTCGTGTATGGTGAGCATCCATTGTGTGTTCTAGTGGATAGTTCTCCATCGTTGCTGATGGACGTTTGCAGTGTTCCACTGTTTAGTGCGCACATTGCTGCTATAAACCCAGGTCTCCCTACAGCTCTTCTGCTTCCTTCTTCCATTTCTTTTGGTCCATGTACTCATGAGCAGATTGTTGCAACTTATGATGAGCCTCTGTCTCACTGTCTGATGCTTGCTGTGCTGTCTGTCCTAGAGGCTGCACCATTTGATAGACTTTTCATCAGGAATGCACCATTTCCCTGCATCCTACAGGAAGGAAGGCACATCTAGTTCTGGCTCTGCCCTGTAGCCCCTGACTGATGATGCTGGACAGATTCCTATGTATGTGTCAGCATTCATGGAGCTTCTTTGGGGAGATGTCTGTTCAACTCACTTGCCCACTTTAAAATCGGGTTGCTTGTTTCCTGTGTCTATTGAGTTGTGGCAGGATATTGAATGTTTTGGATTAAGATTCATAGCAGAAAGCAGGACATGATGGCACAAGTCTTTAATTTCAACACTCAGGAGGTAGAGGCAGGCAGATATCTGTGAGTTCGAGGTCAGCCTAGTCTACATAGCCACTTGCAGGACCGTGAGACCCTGTCGCAAAAAGCCAAAGTGGTGGTAGGGGAAGACTCATGGTGGATGTGCTGTCTGCAGACACTTCCTTCTTCCCACCACACAGTCTTTTGTTCTGTCCATGGCGTCGTTTGACACGCAAAGCCTTTATTTAGGCGCAGCCAGTCTATTTGTGTGCGTGTGCTGTGGTAGTGCTACACCAATTCTTTCTTTACAGGTCCCCGTAGTTGTCACACTCATGTCCATTTCCTTGGCTCCCCAGTGACATTTCAGGGGACCTGTTAATACAGAGTGGGTGCCACAGTCAGCAGGGACCTTGCCTTTGAAAACGCTTCATTTCTAGTCCTTTGGAGACTGATGCTCCCAGCTAGCACAGCCTGGGGCAGATAGCAGAGCTGCTGCTGAAATGACCTGGAGCCTAAAGGAAGCAAGCAGAGGGCTCGGAGGCTAATGGCTGGCCTCACCTGCCACAGACCCCGCGGCTCAACCTGCACTTGACTTCAGACCGCAGGCCCCAGAGGCTGTGGATGAAAGCAGAAAGTGAATTCCAGGTCTTGATTTCAGCCCACAGCCCACAGCCCGGACAGCTGTGTGGGAAAGGCCCCTTGTCTCAGGAGAGAATGGGCAGTCCAGCCATCTGGTTGGGGCTCCATCCACCCTTCCCCACTTGTGCTTAAACGACTCTCTGGCTTTGAAGATGAATCCTGCAGGTCCAGCGTGCTAATTTTCTGGAGGGTGACTGTCAGGTTTAAAGCCCTCGTTCGTTTTCCAGGTGGCTCTGCCCTGTCTGTGAACGCTGCCACTCGGGGGGCTCGGTTTCAGTTGTAGCAAGATGAGACTCCTTGGGGTTTGCCCTTAATGGGGACAGAGTGGTACTGGGCAGGCAGTTGGACCACAGGTGGCTCCACATAGTTTGATAACTTGGAACTTCGCTGGGCATTTCGTTTCCATGGATGCTACAGCTATGCCTGTCTAGTCTTACTTTCCCCGTAGAATGTGTCAAACTCTCAGCCTTTAGACAGAGCCTTGTATTTGTTCGTCGTTTGTTAGTGTAATAAAATACCACAGGTTGAGCTGGGTGGGATGGCACAAGTCTTTAATCCCAGCACTCGAGAGGGAGGCAGAGGCAGACAGATGTGTGAGTTCAAGGCCAGTCTGATCTACATAAAAAGTTCCAGGCTAGGCAGGACTATATAGTAAGACCTTGTCTCAAAACAAACAAACAAACAAACAAACAAAAAACACAGTCAATTTATAAAGAAAACAGGTGTATTTGGCTGATGCTTTTAGAGACCTAAGGCCCAACCATGTGGCGCGGGCTCTGGTGAGGCTCTTCCAGCTGCATCATGTCATGGAAGATGACAAGAGCTTGATCTCTAGAGAGACTGGATGCCAGCAGGCACCTGGGGTCCCGTATACACTGTGTTATTCCTTCCAATGACCCAAAACCTCCCTCTCTGTAGGCGCCATCATTTAAAGGCACCACTGACTCTTAATATTGCTACATTGGCGCCAAGATCGTGGCGCTTGGGGTCCACACAGACTATCACACACACACACAGGAGACCTGTAGGTCACATCCCTGCATGTGTTCCATATTTTTTTTGTGCCCAGCAGTAGTGAACACTCAGAGGCCCCGTGGGACCAAGCTCACAAAGGCTCTGGCTCTGGAGACAGCCCGCTCAGATGCTTGCTGGGTCTGTTCCTTCTCTCTATCCTGTGATCTGAGACTCAAGCCACATCAGTAAAAACCGAAGAGGTTGACAGCACATGCACACGTACACAGCCTCTGACGTACAATGCACACATACGCAGCCACTGATGTGCACATGCCCATGCACACCCATACACAGCAACTGACAACCAAACGCACAGTGACAGTGTGACACTGCCACTGCCAGTGTGACAGTGTGGCAGGGTGACAGTGTCTAGGTAAAGGGTGACTGTGAGTGCTCACTGCAGCTTGGCAGGTGCAGCCTGGTCCTTTGTAAATGCAGACAGCATGAGCATCACTCTGGTGACACTGTTCCTGCTGTCCCATGCCTGCTGCTGAGCCAGCACATAGGTGACAGATCTCAGAACTCAGGACCCAGTCAGACACTGCTCGGCATGTCCATTCAAAGAAATAGCATTCGAATCCCGAAGGCAGACAGGCTGAGTAAGAGGAGGAGGTATTAGAAACAAAAGGATCTCTGATGTGTCATTAATGTGACCCACGAGAGCAATGGAGAGACAGGGTAGAAGTGGAGGTAAGGGCGGGGGAGGGGGAAGGGCAGATTGAAGCACTCACATCCATGTGATACAGAATTCTCACTCTTTCTCCCCCACTCCCTCTGGTTTATTTGTTTGTTTTTGTTTATTTTTTTGATAGTGATATATTCCCCTGTCTTGGCTACCGAAACATCAGATTTAACCTGGCTGATGCTGGTTTTGAGCAGATTACCCAGGCTGCCCTGTAGGGAATAGACTGGGAGGAGGAGGAGGCAGAAGAAGAGGAGAAGAACAACTTATCTTCCCTTACATTGAACTGCCCTCAAACCAAAAAACAAACAAACAAAAAAAAAAACCAAAAAAACCACAACATGTATATGTGTGTGCGTGTGTGTGTTTGGTTGTCAGTTGCTGTGTATGTGCATGCATGTTCATTTGCATATCAGTGGCTGCATATGTGTGCAATGTCTGTCAGAGGTTGTGTACGTGTGCATTTGCTGTCAGTGGCTGTGTGCGTTTGCATGTCAGTTGCTCGCCATCTTCTGTTTCAAGGTAGGGTGTCTCACTTGAACCCAGAGCTCATCAATTCAGCTAGTCTAGCTGCCTAGTTTGCTTTGGAGATCCTGTGTCTGCCTCCCAAGGATTCACTCAGCTATGTATCCAGCCCAAAGACTGAGCATCTGCTATGTCTAGGAGAGTTAAGCCTGGAGTTTGTGGACAGAAACTGTATCCCAAATATTCTCCTAGATTGCAGTTCATTGACAGTGCTGCCCAGACTCCACCGCACATCAACCTGATTTCCAGACTCTAAGCCCGGAAGGCAGATGAGCTAGCTCTGAGGATAGCACTGAGAATCATGATCCTGATGGCTGTCTCACTGTGATGGCTACATTCAGGAAGCTAAGGAGGCCAGGGACTGGAGAGATAGATCAGCTGGTAAGCATGAGGACCTAGGTTCAACCCCAGACACAAAGGGAAAAATAAAGAGCAGCTGTGCACGGTGGCTGAAGTGGAAGTTTCTGGATATGTCATGTGATGCAGACTCGAGCGGTGTTTTGCTGAGACAAGACCCGTTGGGAGGACATGTGATGTTTCGAGAGAGTGTAAATGGGACTCAATGGACAGTGATAACACACTTGCATAGCTAACTTTACAATGCTTCCTTGGTCTCCTGTCTTCCCTGATCTTTGCTTTGTTGAGAGAGGAGCGGCAGAGAACTTCTCCTGGTGTCCTGGCTGATTCCAGTTGTTCCCATTGATTCATGTTGATCCGGGGGAGGCCTGGCTGTTTCTGCTGGATCATGCCACCACTGCTAATTCATGTTTGCTATCCTGACAGAGATTGGAATCACCTCAAAGAACTACTTCTAAACAGTTCCGCATCTCCATGTCCTATTCACTATCTTTTCTCCCCTGCCTTTGGACAGCGGGCTAGAAGGTGGTGGTGGTGGGGGTGTTGTCCAAGCATTTAAAAACCATTATTAAAATTAGGTTTTACAAAACTCTAAGCCTACAGGTGGCCCACACTTGTGATCCAAATAGGAAACAGGCAGATCCCTGGACTCTCTGGCCAGCCAGTGCAGTCCACTCATCCAAGCTCCACGTCAGTGAGAGCCCTACCCGAAAGGAGGCTGATGGTGTTCCTGAGGATGACACCCAGTGTTGTCTCCGGGCCTCCACACACAGATGCAGAAGTGAATGCTTACTGCATACATGATCATACACACGCATGCACATATACATACATGTATAAGCACATACACATGAACACATACATGCATGTGCACACACATGCATACACACATGAACACATACACATATGTACATACACACACACACACACACACACACACCTTTTAAAAATTAGCAAAAAGTGCTAAGTAGTAGATATTCGATCTAGGTTCTGCAGGAGTGTTCTAGGCTCTGAGAATTTCAAACAAAGCGTCTTTGTATGGAACTTTTGCTACAACTAGGCAGATAGTGACCAGAGCACCAAAGGTCTGGGGAGAAGACAACAATCCACTTGCTCTGGCCTTGGCCTATAGTGCCTAGTCTCTCTCAAACATGCTATTCATGTATACACATGCATTCAAGGCTTTACTTTGTGTTGCAATGTACATTGTAGAAGATGGATGATAAGGAAGTCAAAGCTTAAATATGAAGTTTTTAAAGGGCAAGGTATCATTTTGCAGCCCAGGGTGGTCTTGAACTTGAGGTCCACCTGCCTCAGCTTCCTGGGTGCCGGATTCTGGGCTTCTGCTACCATGCCTATTTATACTGTATAAAAGTTTGAGTCATGACCATTTGAAGGAATGAGACCCAAACCATCCATTGCCCAGTACTGTAAATCTGGCATTGAGCTAATTGTACTTCCCATGTGATCCTGTGTGCACAGCTCATGTGTGGTCTGAGGGAGATTCTCCTGGTGTAGTGCTGGAGGTTATCACTGACCAACCCATGTGGTATATGCCCTTCCACCTCCCCATCAGTCCTCTCCCCAGGATGATTTGGTGTGATGGACCAACATGGGTCAGAGAACCAGAGAGTTCTCACTCAGGTCCTGCAAACTTCTTGATTCAGTGGGCCTACTCCGCTCCCACTTTCTGTTTAAATAGCAGATGGACTCATTATACAGAGGTATTGTGAACCAGGAGTGGGCACATGTTGGAAATGTGACATTTGACATAAAATTGGCCCTTAGATGGTATAAAATATCTGTGTGTTCTGTATCTACCCATCCATCCATCCACTAAACACATACATCCATCCATTAATCACATGCATTCATCCCATCCACCCATTTATTTATCATATCCATCCATCACATCCATCCACCCATCCATCTATCCAATCACATCCATCCATCCATCACATCCACCCATTCATTCATCATATCAATCCATCAATCCATCCATTTTATCAATCCATCTATTCATCCATCCATAACATTATCACATCCATCCATCTGTCCATCTATCCATCCATCACATCCATCTATCCACCATCACATCCATCCATCTATCACATCCATCCACCCATCCATCCATCCATCCATCCATCCATCCATCCATCCACCCATCCATCCATCCATCCATCTCATATATCGCATCCATCCATCATATCCAGACCTTCTTGGTACTAGATTACACCACTGAGCAAAGTGTTCCTCAGAGAGTGGTGGAGGGACTGGAACTAAGCTCCGTGGTAAAGCCTCAATCTCCATCATACAGAAGTCATAAAAGCTAATGGAGAAAAAAA
>JADRCD010222619.1:43884-63334 GCA_019843815.1 Montemys delectorum | reverse complement strand
GGGGGATGTTTGTGTTGTCTAGGAATTCAGTGAGGTCTGAGATAGCAATTTATCAAGAGCTAGAACTTTGGAGTTGAGAGCAGACCGTTACAGTCTGCCCCAGCAGGGGTGCTAGCAGAAAGGTTACAGTCAATCTTAACCTCACTGTCATATATGGGTTTTTTTTCTTCTAGACTATATAACTCCTACATTTCCAAGATAAAAAAAAAAATTCAAGACTAAATTTCATTGGCGAAGGTTATAATTTCTTTCCATCAGTTAAATAAACAGGCGTGGAGTCAGGACTAGCTGGATTTCCTACCCTGAATAATTTACTTATT
Source organism: Montemys delectorum (assembly GCA_019843815.1). Classification (NCBI taxonomy): domain Eukaryota; kingdom Metazoa; phylum Chordata; class Mammalia; order Rodentia; family Muridae; genus Montemys; species Montemys delectorum. Next base: position 63,014 of record JADRCD010222619.1, on the reverse strand, counting down.
TAATCTACATATATGAACAAATGTACCAGGCACTATAGTGGGCTCTAGAACTAATCTTGAGCTATCACACTGTCCTACTCATGATTTGAGGATAGAGCAGAGACAGCTCATGGGGCAGCTGAGTTGTTATGAACTTTGCTTTTCTCTCCTCCTGTGTATTGTAGGTGTTTGGTGTGTGCACTTGTGTATGTCTTCATGTTCACGTGTATATAGGCACACACATGCACATGTGTGTTTGGAGGCCTGAGGCTGAAGTCTAGAGTTGTGCTAAATCATTCTCTACCTTAGCAGTCTTTTGCTGACCCCAGGGTTTACTGACATGGCTAGTCTGGCTAGCCACCTTCCATCGGGGTTCCAGAGTCCTCGTCTTCTTAGCTCTGAGATTATATGTGGGCTGCCACACCCAGGCAGCATTTAGCTTGGATCCAAACTCTCATCCTTTTGCTTTTGTAGCAAGCACCTTAACTATGAAGCCATCTCCCTAGCTTTCTTGTGGGCTTCCCCCCCCTCGTTTGTTTGTTCTTGGAAGCAATTTCAAATTGTGAAAGTCTTGGCCAAAGTGCATTGTCTGTGGACTATAGCTAGTAACAATGTACTGTTACTACAAGATTTTTGCCAATAGGTAGATTACAGCTGCCTTGTCAGACGGGTGAAAGAGCAGGTAACTAAGACAGTGGGTGTGTGTTCATTTCCCCTACAGCAACCATTTTACCCCACGTGAGGGGTGGGTGCATATCTTTTCCCCATTGTGTGGCATGCCTTAAATATTCAGAGTAAAATGGACTTAGGGAGAGGGGAAAGCATTGTCCTTTATGTAGAGCTTGTCTGTCACAGTAAAATAATAATAATAATAATAATAATAATAATAATAATAATAATAATAGAGCTGACCTATCAAGTGTTCTTCAAGTTATTTTCCCTGAAAGCCCACCCAGTTAACTCTATTTTCTCTGAAATGCCTCCTGGTCCTCTCCCCCAACATCCTTTCGCTTCTCCCCAAACTTGTCATATGTTATTGAACCTTTATATGGACCACAAGGGACATTTTCGAAGTTCCTATTTACAAAAGATACTAGTAAGAAAGTAAAACAGCAAACAGGACTGAGAAGACGGCTTAGCTGGGAAAGGGCTTGCTACGTGAGCATGTAAAGCAGGAATAGCTGAGTTTGGATCTCTAGCACCCACATAAAAAGCCTGAGCATGAAGGCATGCATCTCTCCCCAGCACTGACAGGCAGAAACAAGCACATCAGTGAATCTCACCAGCTGGCCCATCCGGCCTATCAGTGAGCTCCTGGTTCTGAGAGATGCCCTGTTTGAAAAAATAAAGTAGAAAATAGAAGAAGATGCCTCACATCAACCTCTGACTTGCCCATGTGTAACACACACACAAACACACACACACACACACACACACACACACGCATGAACACACCACATACACTTGAAATTTTTTAATCCTCATTAACAGCAGTAGCCTTCATGCAAATGAATGGGGTCCTGGAAGGTATGACACACAAATTGTCACTAAAAGGGTAAGGTGATTGAGATGAGAGAACAAGATGGCCCCAGACACAATGAGGTGGCTTCACAATCCCACCCTAAAGAAGCACCTATGGTGTTTAATCAATGCTATGAAGACCCAGACCACAAGTACTTATGTGCATACAGGTGTTCATGCATATGTTAAGCCAGACATAAAGTGTTCTGAATGTATCTGTGTACTCATTTATAAAGCTTACGTATGTTCTAACTCTTTTCATAACGAGCTCTATACAAGTCATATTAGCCTCTCCCTGGAGTGACAGCACATTTGGGAGGAAATGAACACAAATGACTTGGGACCATAAATTCTGGGCTGCCCATGTATGGTGGCAGCCAGCACATGGGGCAGGGGCAGATGGAGAAGGGGAAGGCAGCCAGCCATTCTACTCCAGGCAGCTAAGGGTTTCCAGGGTTGGTCTGAGTCGTTCCTTGCTCATTAACAGAAGGGTTTGTCATCTAGAGAACTGGTTGCCATGTGTTGTTAGGAGTTCAGGACAAACAGGTTTCAGCATCACTCAGAGCTTTTGGCAAGCCGAAAACGTAAACAGTTTCCTTATGAGCCTGCTTGGCGGGAGCAGTATCCCTAAGCCTTGGCTATCTTGAGCACACATTCTTCCTCATGTAGCAGAGATCATTTCTCGGAGGTCTTGCTGGGTGAACACAAATCCTGTTTTGGCCTGTCTTCTCCCTGCTGTTGCTGGAACCCCTAGGGCAGTCAGTGTCACCTACCTGTGGAGATCTGATAATCCCTGAGCGCCATCCCCTTTGCACTGTGGGGAGGACCTTTTATTTCTCATTTTACACATGTCGCAAGGGCCAAAGATACGGGCTGGTAGGAGTGGGTATTATCCTTTCCTATTTCTGGCTCCCACATGAGATAGGCATTCCTGTGGGACTTAGAAAGAGTTGGTCTTGGAACTCAGCAGAGAGTAGAAGCCAACCTGTGTCCCTTCATCTATATCTCCTGACATACCCAAACATGGTAAGCATGGAGTATTACTGTATTCAAAACACAATGATTAGGACCACCAACTCTGCCTCTGGCTTCCATGTGAGGATGAAGGATAGGGAGCTAATCCAAAGCCATGTGCTAGGACACAGGTGGCCAAAGGACTGTTTTTAACATGTCTTTGACACTCTCAGATCCCTCTTTCTTCCAGGATGTAATCAGTCTGTACATTTAGTCATTCTTAGTATGAGAGTTTGTATCTGTTCTTCTCCCTGCAGGACAATGGGATACACTCTATTTGAGTACTTACTAGATTTGAGGCGTTTTATGCCTATATAAGCATATGTGGGTGTTGCTGTGTGTATAATGTCACTTAAACCTCCTGATAACTATCAATATCAAAGATCCTGCTTCCATTGAGAAAGCTGAGTTTCAGATATTAAGCAATGTCTACAGCTCACATGACTGGAGTGACAGAGATACATTTGAGCCTTAGTTTGTCAGGTCCGGATAGACCCTGTTCTTTCTGCCGAGTCAGGCTGGTCCCCTCCTCCAGAATCCCATGGAGCCCAGAGCAGAAGCCATGTCTTTGCAACACAGATTACTGGTGAGCTACATCTCAAAGTTCTGAATGTTCTGGCAGGACGTCCACCTCACTAGTAAACCCTATAGATACCCCCTTCTCTCCTTTTTTTCTTTTTTTCTAAAAATGCATACAGGTGTGCCAAAAGAACAACCCTCTCACTGATTCTCCAGTTAGCCAGAGCTCCCCAAAGAAGCATTTTTACTTCCTCATCTTGCTTCATGAATTTTATTATCTCTCACCCTCTTCCTTCTACAGTCACTGGCTTCAAGTCAGCTCCATCAGCCAGTGGCCCAGCCACCAGGTCTGTGTTGGCTTCCCTTCCTGTCAGTCAACACTGGCACCTCTCCATGCTGCTAGGCGGGAAGTGTTACCCATAAACCACACTAGCTAGTTTCCATCCCTGACACACCCACCTTCTAAACCAAGTAGCCCATGGACCTTCAAGGAGAGTTCATAGAATTCATAGTTTCTATCTAAATGCTCAAAGTTCATTGTAAGAAAGAACAAGGAACCAGGTATAGTGGCACTCAGGTGGCAGAGACAGGCAGATCTCCAAGTTCAAGGTTGCCTTGGTTTACAAGAACAAGTTCCAGGACAGCCTGGGCTACACAGAGAAACCCTGCCTTGAAAAACAAAATCAAAATTAAAAAATAATAATAAAACAAAATGACCAAGGAAACTGTTGGGGAGATCAAAGAGCCCATTTGCTCTCTAGTCTACCAAAAAAAAATTATAGTTTTCCTTTCTTGTCATATATAAATATCAGTTTAATGTTTGCAATGGTAACATAGATTCCTGGTGGGACCCTCCATGTCAGACATCAGATGTCTATCTAAAGGGAAAGCTTCCAAGGTTGTCACGGCAACTTTCCTGTCCCATGGTACCTTCCCATGAGGGATATCACTCTGTCCAAGATTTTTTTGGAAAGTATGATCAATGGAGAGAATTGTTTTCTTTGACGTCACTTGTTCTCATATCCTCATAACCTGATCTTAATCCCAAATCCAGACGACCGATTTGAAGTACACGGTCACTCATTCATTCATTCAAAAGTTATTTCAGTAACTTTTGAGGCGTTTGTGTGTTTGTTTCTTTGTTTGTTTAAAGAAATCCACAAGAGACATTCAGTTAACCCCTGGGACCCAGGAGGGCATTTTACAGAGAGATCTGTGGAGGAGACGTGGTTGGTAGCTGTGTGGGGAAGGTGCAGTAACTCTCCTTAACAGACAGGAAAACTGAGGCTCACAAGGATTAAAATTCACCTGACAGGAGATCTATACGATGCAAACTTGGACCTGACCTCAAAGCTTTGTTGGCTGACCACCCCAACTTTCTCTCTTTGAAAATTCTTTGCTGAATAAGAAGACAATCCACATGCGATGCCCAAGGTGTTCCACAAACACAGGTGACAGAGCAGAGGGATTTGGGAGGGTTTTATGGTCCCTGACACACAAAGAAACAAATGTAAATGCATTCAAATACTTTGAGAGAGGCCATCAACAGGGGACTTATTACTCATAATTGATTTTACTAGTATTTTAGCATCTGACCCGTTTCTCTTAATTGAATCGGAGTGACTTATGCAACACATTAGTTTTCCTGACTTTGAAGAGATGTATAATCACCTTCACTTACACATGTATTTTTTAAGGCAGGATTTCAAAGATAATAGTTTCTGAGCTGCGGTCTTAGAGCTCAGTGACACATAATTAGAGTTTTCTTCCCTAGGAAATGCCTTTTTTTAAAGTACAATTGTGTTGTGTTAAGAAGGGAAAATAAAATAAAGGTTATTTTACACAATGATCAGGGAGGTCACCCTGAACAAAAATAAAATAATGTCTATTAAACCCATCTGAAGAGTTGCACATTGAGTCTCTAGAGAGAATGCTCAAGGATTATTCTGCCCTCCGTTTGAAATTTGTAATTCTAGAGCCCTTAAGGTATAAACTAATTTTATGTTTTCAGAAAGTACAACCCCACTGGAAAGAGAGAAAGATGCTTATGGGCACAGGGGTGTCTTCTTCCTGACAGATGATGTCACTGGTCAGGATATCAAGGTGCTAGACTGGACTTGGTAGTGCCCAGCCCAGCCATCTATAAAGGGTAAAAACTCAGGAATGGTCCAGGAGATTTCTTCTCCAAAGGAGTTTCTAGTGATGACTAGGGGTTAGTTGAGGCTCAGAGGAGTATGCAAGACCAGGCGACATTATTTTGGCTTTTCCCGTTGTCAGGCCTCATCTTGGAAGAGAAAGAGTGTCTGGACCTCAGCTTTGATGGATTATAAGTTGATGGAGCATTGGGTGGGTAAAGTGGTGTCGAAGAGACAGCAAAGGAAAAAGGAAATTCTTCATTTTGAGAACTTGTAAGGCATGGGTCTCACCGGCTCCCTGACGGCCCTCCATTGACATCTGTTATCTGTTAGTCTCTAAGGCATCTGATCTCAGAGCCGTGAGGGACCACATCCAAGGGGAAAAAAAATGACAAAGTGAGTTGGAAGGAACGTTTCTCTGGGTTCCTTCTCCTGTGCCCAACAGGAAAAGCCCCCCGACAGAAGTCCTGCCTAGTCTAACTTGAGGCCACCCATTGGCTGGTGGTACTAGGATAAAACGTGAGCACCTTTAATGTGGGGTTGAAAAAACGGAATGCCAGGAAGTTAAAAGGACTTAGGGGGAAATGTCCTTTGGCCTTCCTCTGCATGACAGGATTCTGAAGTGGCAGCTAGTGAGCAGAGTAGACTCAGTTAGTCCAGTCAGAGGAAAAAAGAGTGAGACCGGAGGACCAACATCAGTGGTATCTTTGAGGACAGTGATGAAAGAATGGAGAACGGCTCGGCCAGAAAGGCGGGGCTCTTCATCATGCTTCCCAAAGCAGCTTGTGTCCCCGTCTCCGGCCAGCTCTGAGAGCAAGTGCACCCTGCCCGTTGGGTCATGTTTCTTGAGCACCTACTCTGCATCCTGGGCACTCCAGACCCTTCATGCTAAGAAGATTCCATCCTTTTTTTTCTTTCCTTCTTAAACTAAAGATTCTTTGAAGAAGGGACAGACGCTGATACTGTTTTCTACATATACAGATGAAGGGGAAATGCAGAATGGAATCATGGGAGAAAATACCTCGCATAGGAATCCAGCACTGTGTATATGGAAGTCTCTCAGGGAAGTTAGCGCGATGGGGGGGATGAAGTCTCTCTTTCCTCCGCTGGTGTCGTATGCTGGTACTGGCTGGAAACATGGAAGGATCTTTGATGACTGTTTAGAGACAGTAGAATTGAAACAAATTGTAACAATTGAAACAAAGTGTCAGTCTCCCCCAAATGGGGGCCCCTTCTTGGACATCTTTCAAGATCTGAGAGATTGAACCCACTCAAGATGAAGAAATGTTCCATTCCTGACTGTGTCTCAGCAGAGCAAAGACAATACTGTAGGAAGAGACGCTATGTCTATCGTGGAATGCAAATTCCCTTTGATAAGTTCTCCTCCAAAACTTTCCATGTCAGGACTCCTTAGTTTTATCTAAAAACTTTTGATAGTCTTCTAATTTTTTATATTATCTATCTATCTCTCAAACTTGAAGAATTATGAGCAGTTACTTACATTAAGACAGAATATTTCTTGAAATCTCTGTAAGTCATTTCTTTGAGTGAAATTTAAACTATTTGTTCAGATGGCTGCCAAGGATTAGACCTAATTTAAAAAACAAAAAACCAAAAAAACAACTCTTCAGCTCCCCCCCCCCTCTCTGTGTGTGTGTGTGTGTGTGTGTGTGTGTGTGTGTGTCTATGTTACTGCTATATTGTGCCTCTTCTGCCATCACCTACTTGGTACTCATGATGAGAAATGAGGTCTAAAATTGATAAGGCATCCGGTTTTATTTTTCATTCTGAGGGTCTCATAAGACGCGACTAACCATTTATTTCATCTAGCTCATTGTCGATCACACCAGCATGTTTTGCCTCCTTGCTGCAAGTTTCTTTGTACTCCTGGTCCCCAGCCATGGCCCTGCTTCCTGCTGAATTAAACCAAAACCCAGACAAAACCAAAGAACACATTTCTCCCGAAGGTCATGCAGGAGGTCACCCCTGGTGAGATGGACATTGCAGATGTGGTAGAAAGATTAGAGGTGGCTTTGATGGAACCCTCGTCTGTTCTTTGCCCCTGCTCCTCAGAGTGGGAGATCCAATAGCTTGTCATTGCCTCGCATTATTGAAGACTTTTGACAGGCACCTCCTGGAAAAAAAAAAATGCCCCACAGATCCTGGAATGTGCGAAAGTGTGTGTGTGTGTGTGTGTGTGTGTGTGTGTGTGTGTGTGCATTTTACACAACACTTCAGAATGATTGAGGTGTTCAAAAGGACTTTGCCAAGTGAGCTCTTTGCAGGGCCCAGATTCCCATAGGTTACCCTTCCTTAAGGTCCCTCGGTGGCCCTTCTGCTCCGTTTGATGACAATTTCTGTACATTCCAGATTGTATTACTTCTCTTTAGTGGCTTCAAACAGCTCCCTGGAGCTGCGGTTTTAGCATTTGGGTGCTGATCACATCGGTCCTGGACTTTTGTTATTTTTTACCCCTTTGAAGGTTTCCCTCCGCTCTTCTGTTTTCGGTGGCTTCCGCTTTCATCTCTGCTGCCTTTTCTGCCACGGTGTTATCTATTCATTTGAGAGAGTCTGGCCATTCAGGCCTCTGAAGATGAGGCCATTCCCTCCTCTGGGCCCTGACTGCCTCAGTGGGTAGTCCCCGATTGGGGCTTTTCATCAGGCAACAGTGGGGACCCCTCTTCAGGATGCGACTTTGGTGCTGTGATAAGAATTAGTACACCACAATTTCGTTTTTTATCAACCTCGTCTGTGTCTTCCCGTTTAGGGTTGAGATGCAGGAGTTTCTGGTGTGGCTGGTACTTTTAGAAATGGTTTCATCTCTGATCGTGGCAGATAATGAAAGGGAGGCCACCTTATCTCCATCTCAGGCACTTTTCACAAATGACCTTTCACTGTCTCTTTCCTCATTGTGACCCACTGACCAGAACATTGAGCAGGGGTCAGACTTTGAGGGTTTCAGTCCTAAGGCTGCCAGGTTCCCTGCCTGAGACTTTTTTCTCTAAGTCCTTTGCTACCTGTATTGTTCCCAACCCTTGACGTGGATATTACATGTTATTTTACTTACTTAAATAGTTCATGCGTTTTGTTTCAAAAGCTGTCGTGCTAAGTAATACAATTTAAAGATAATATAGCCTGTAAGTGTTCTTTTAGATGTTTGTATGTGCTCATGTGTGGGGGTGCTCATATGTGTTGGTGTTCCTGTGTGTAGAGGCTAGGACAATGTAAGGTATATTTCTCATTGCTTTCTACCGTGTGTGTGTGTGTGTGTGTGTGTGTGTGTGTGTGTGTGTGTGTGTGTGTATCTCACTGAACATGGAGCTCACTAATTAGCTAGCCTGGCTGGCCAGTGAGGCCCAAGGATTCTGCTGTCTTTACCTCACAGGGCTGAGATTTGCTGTCACATTCTGGTTTTTACCTGGGTGGATTCCGAACTCAGGTCTTCAAGCTTGCACAGCAGGTGATTTGCTGCCTAGACCACCTCCCCCCTCGGCCCCGCCCCAGCTCTCTAGTATAATAACTTTTTCAATTCAGTAATTTATACCAAGGAGAAAGTGTTAAAAGAGTAGATCTGTGGACCACAAAGGCCAAGCATCCTTTGGATATGGGTGGGTGTTTACTTGAGGCTTAATCCCAGGAAGTCGTCCTTGGTGGCCTTTATGTTTTAAATAGATTAATGAAGAGATGTCACTTAGAAATATCATCTTCCTGCTGTCATGGAGAAACCTCTGGCCCTGTATATCTGTGACCTGAAAGGTTGAAAGACCGTAAAGTGACCATCAAATCTCTAAGCCTGGTTTGCCTCTGGTAGCAGGTCATTTGAGCTGGTCTCTGAACACTATTAAGAAGCTCAATGAATTAAAAGCTAATTGCTCACTTATTGGCGGGCATGCAAAAGGTCATGTAAATTATCTCTATGGCAGGAATAAATAGATGAAATAAAATGTGTGTATATATATTCCAACAAAAAAAACATAACAAAAAAACATGTTTGGAAGAACAGGAAGTGAGCTTCATATGTCACTTACAAAAGTCTCCTGCCATGGGTAACTTTACTTAGCTTGCCCACCTAAGAGCCTCATGGTACAAATGTTTCAAAAACAGGAAGCCCATTCATAGTCCATGTTCCACTGGAAGCGATGTGTCATGAGCACTCCAGTGGGAATCAGAAATCTGGGTTCAAGTTCCAGCTTTTCTTTAGTGTGTGACCCTGGCTGAGCCACAAAGCTGTTTTGCTACCCCAACCCCTCCTCGATGCCACCCTCTTCCTGAACTTCTGTGTTTCAGCCTAGCTTTTTCCTACATTCTTCCTAGAGAAAAGATTGTGAAGACATCAATTTATTAAAATTCTATGAAAGCTAGGAGGTGACCATGAAGATCTCACTACAAGAAGCATCGTTAATCTGCAGCCTGGACACTATACAGAGTCCAAAAGATAAGCCCAAAGGATCTGGACACTCATCTAAGACGTTCTAGGCAGTGAGTGCCCCTTCCTCTCTTCCTCTACTAGGCAAGAGTTGGGACAATTTATCTGCAGACCATTGAGGTGGCTGCAGAGTGGCTGTCACCTGACAGGTGAGGAGGTGGCAGTTTCCATGCCTCCCACAATTTAACTGGTTTTCCTGAATGTGTGCCAAGTGCCCTGGCAACAAGCAGGCCGGTTTTTTTTTTTGTTTTATTTTAATGAGTTGCCATAGCCATTGAAGAAGGCACTGGTGTCACGTGTATTTGTGTATAAAGGCGTCCTTTGACAAAACGGTTGCCTCACTTGCACTGAAAGGAAACAGTTGCCAAGTTGTGCTGAAGTTTTCCTGCTTCTGTTTTCCACTGAATTTCCCCTTACTGCTAATCTTTTCTTCTCTAGAATGCTGGCAGGTTCAACGTTGGACAGAATTAGCAATGACAACAAATATCTTAATAGAAAGATCCATATTTAAACCCCAGCTCTGAGTTATCCAAGGAAGCATTTGATGCGCAAGCCTAATTTAAATAGAGGTGGAGGGTTGTTTGGACCACTTTATTTTTATCTATGGTTGGTGAATCTTAGAACTGAATGAAAACTCCATACGTCGCAAAGGTGTCCTACTAAGTAAAAGTCTTTTTTTCTGCCAGGAGACCTCAGGGCAATATTCACTGTACCCAAAATAGCCAGACTCATGATTGTAAGTTCTTAAGTAACAAGGGTTATCATTGCAGGCACACATACCAATTCTGCATATGCAGACAATTGAGAAGAAATGACATATTCCCTTATAAATTAATCTTTCTGGAGCATGTCTCTGTAAAGTACTTTTTTAAAAAATTTCACTTTTATTTTGCAGGGGAAGGGTTCTCAAAAATATGTTATGTAAGTCTCTGTCTTTGTGAGCTAAGTCATTCTTAATGATTCAAAGCTATTATAAACATTAATTATCATGACCTTCTTCACAGCATGCTGTAACACAAGATGTCCTCAAGACACCCAAGGTGTGGCTGGTGGCTGGCCCTTACACTTAGTGATCCTGTCCTGTCATGGTTTTTTTTCCTTATGTCTCACTTTTCATCTTTTATGAAAGCTCTTCCATTAATAATTTATCTTGTATTTTTTTTCTCTGCTCTTAATTGCAAAGGTCTAAGCTGATCTTGTAAGGCTCTTTCTCTAATATCCTTTGCATACTCAAACTCGGGACTTCAGGATTCTGTCTTTTAGAGTGAAAAGCCATCCTAAACTTGGGACAGCATGGCTTTCAGAATTCTGTCTTCCAGACAGGAAAGCCATCCTAGTGACTACCAGAAGCTTGCTTTTGAAGCACATAGCTTGAGCTCAGTTTCTCAGATTTTAGTGAGTGTCTTTGTAATATTGTTCATCTATCTCTCTCCTCTCCTCCTCTTCCTCTTCCTCCTTCTCCTCCTCCTCCTTTTTCTCCTCTTCTTCCTCCTTCTTCTTCTGGCCATTTTATTTTTGTTTTCTACTACATTACATGCATAAGTTTTTCAAGTGAGATGTCTCTAATTGTGGAAGGTTTTATCACAATTATTTGTACTTCTCTGGCCGCAGTTAGCCTTGTACACACACTGACAACAGGATTTCGTCTCCAAATCTTGATGACAATGTTTAGTGCAGATGAGCCAGGCTCCTTTGACCTCCCTTTCAAACCTTCCTATGGTGTCTCACCCAAATGCTGCTCTAAGAAATATCTCTGAGGAAAATTTTAAATTATCATTATAATACACACCATATACCAACATAACTTTCTAAGAATTGTAATTGTCGTTTGTATTCTGGAAAACACTTCTATGTTTTTCACACCTCAGTTTAAGAAAAAAAAGAAAGAAAGAAAGTCCTCGCTGCGTATAAATGATTTAAAAAAAAAAAAGGCAAAAAGATAAAAATAGAATTATTCACAAACACAAATTCCAAATGCATTTCAACTTCCCTATAGGAGTCTTTTGCTGATGCAGAAATCCATGGGTCGTTATTACATGTGCTATCGTTCATTCTTTCCCAGCAACAGCATTTATTTAATACCCTCTGGGCCCCGCCAGGGATGCACATGCATGTCAGTCTCATTCTCAGGAAATACTCACTTTGGCCTGAATTCCAAGGTTTTGTGAGTCATAGCCCAGCTGCCCTATGTTAGTTAGGCTCCTTCTACTAGTTCAAACTGAAAAGCTTTCAAGTGAAAAACAACTTGTTTTTCTTTTTCTTTATTCCTCAAATTATCCTTGATTCTATTAGAATGATCCCAAGTATTTTGTGTTCTGGGAAGGAATTTGCAGAAGAGATGGCCTAACATTTTCCTGCTCGCTGAGGAGTAACTCAGTAGCCCCATCCAGGAGCATTTACAATAGCTATGAACTGATTGGGAGCAGCCCTCTGCAGGGCATACCAGGAGCATGCCTGTCAGCAGGTGCTGTTTTAAACTCCACGTTTGATTCAGATCTGTCGTTTGTCGCCTGATGAGAATTTATGGGTTGGGGGCGGGGGGAATGTTTTCTCCGGAGAAGTTAATATAAACGTAAGTTAGAAAGCAATGGGAGGTTCGTAGACCACCACTTTTATGGCTGTCTTCGGCTGTGTGGTCAAATGCATGGAGCCAGCATCTCTCCTTCCCTGCCGTTGTTTCTTTTGCTGTCGGTGACTCATCTTGTTTTGAATCTCTCAAAGATCCATGATCTTAAAGAGTGTCACTTAATGGTATCTGATGATTGTGTTTTTATAAGGCAATCATTGGTATAAATTTTGAGTGTGGTAAGCGTTGGGTGACAGATGCCATCTCTGACCCGCCACTACGCAAACTTAATACTGTTTCATTAGCCTTAGGTACGTGCAGGCAGTGTGAGGCAATTCCACAGAAACTGTTCACGTTTTATGGCCTTGAAATCTTAAGGAGCACATCAGAAACCATTTCAGATAGAATCATGATATGTTTGTTAATTAAATATGTATTTTAGGAATGCTTGGCAGAATAAAAAAAAAAAAAAAGACATCATATTTCCAGAGAGGACAAACTTCTGTGTTTGAAGCATCACTTTTAAACATTCAACAAATCTTTTTGAAGTAGAATAAATTAGCAGCTTATTTTAATTCAGACCATCTTGGTGCTACATTGTTAGAAAATGGTGCCAATACTGAATTGTGAAGGCTAACAGAGCCTGCAGTCTGAAGTACTCATTCTCAGGATGGCATAGTCTGACATCCTAAACACATAGCACACAACTAGAGTGCCTGCGAAACAAGACATCTACTTTGCAGTGAAAAGTTCTCTGAATCCTTAGGCTTCCCTGGATCTACGATACTAGTCATGGGCTTACCCAGATGCCCACATCAGGTCACTGGTGGCACTATCAGGTGATATATTTTGCAGTATTTCTTTAGTACAGACTTCTAACTCTGGCTTATAAATTATCTTGATGCAATAATGATCAGAAACCAACAGTTTGCCAGGTTCTAAGAGTTTGTGCTCATTAACTGACTTTTCTGGTCTTTCCAAAAGCCATTATTAGAAATAGTTTCTTATGTCCTTTCGGTTTTATAGGTGATACTGATGCTTACAGTCCCACAACCAGTCAGTGTTAAGACCGGGATGGGAAGGAAACCAGATTGTCCTATCCCAACCCGAGTACTCTCTCTATCGTGTCTTCCAACTTCAGCAAGATGTTCACTTAGTTGACAAATACTTACTCAGCAACTGAATGTGCCAGACACCATGATAAACCTTGGTAGCATGGGAAATACAAAGAGACTAAGATGGTGTTTTCCCTGACTCTAAAGATAGGAGCACAAGTGATCACCAAAAACCAGAGTGAGTAAGGTTGGGGAGCTGACTCTATGGATAAAGGTATCTATCTGCCAGCAAGCCTGATAACCTGAGTTCAATCCCAGAGACTGGCATGGTGAAAAGAGAGAACTGACTCCGGCATGTTGTCCTCTGACGCTGCATGCACACATGCATGCATGTGTGTGCACACATAAGAACACTCATGTGTACACACACACACACACACACACACATACACACACACACACAAGATAACTTTTGAAAAAGAAATGCCAATAGAGAAAGAGCAAAGTAATATTAAAAAACAAAAAACAATGAAGGTAATAATTCAGGTTTACAAAAAGAGCAGACTGCAAATGGGGGCCCAGAACTTTGCTGATGGAGGTTGGGATGTCTCTGGACCTTCCAGAGACAGTGGCATTTAAACCAAGAATGCTGAGGGAAAAAGATGGATGGAGATGGGGCAGACTCGATTTTCATTATTGATGGATTTTATATTTATGAATTTTTACAAGTGTTAACATTTATTTGTGACCCTTCAAATCAGTGCCGGTTTTCCGGGTGAGGGCAGGCAAGCAACCACGCAGGACGTCCAGTCATTGCTGGCTGAGGTCAGCCGAGGCAACGCTCTGCCTTCTTGTTTCATCTCTCAGACTGTAAACAAATGGGCTTGTCCCAAAGTCTGTTTAACACCACATTTGTCTAATCTTTGTGCTTTTTGTTGATGACCTCACTGTTTAAAATGACTGGCAGTGTTGTGCTCGCCAAAGAGCTGTCTGGGGCTCCAAAATGCAGGAGGGCCAGCAATGTGCTTGAGCTCTGAAAGCTGCCTTCAGCCACAAATCCAGGACTCATGGTGCCGCTGGCCATGAGTTCAATGTAATGAACCAATGGAATGCATTAAGTAGGATGGCTTTAAACAGAACCACGAATAGAACAAGGTTATGTTTTCACCAGTTGGCAAAAATGCAACAAGCACGGACTGACAGAAGAAGAGCCCCACGTTTTCTTGGGTAAGATGATGCCATAGTCAGTGTCCCTACTGACTTCATTAAGCACAACTATGACAAATAACCAGAGAAACAATGCATGGGCAAACATCAGATAGCTACAAGTGCTGGTGTGCATCCAAAGCAATTGGAGTGCACACATTACTGCCTAGAACACAAAATAGCACAGCCACTCTGGCAAATACTACGCATGTCTTTTATGAAATGCATATATCTCTTCTGCATGATCTGCCATTACTACATATTCACCCATATGAAGTAAAAATGCACATTCACACAATGTGACTGCTTACAGCAGATTTAACTGTGATTCCAAATGGTAGAAAACATTCTTTTGTTGAAGAAGGAATAATCCACTTTACTCAATAATAGTGTGTGTGTGTGTGGGGGGTCTCATCACTATACTAATCAATGTGTGATAAATCTCAAGTGTGTAATGTCTAGAGTCAAAAGACTTCATACTAATAGACCATTTATATGCATTCATGCATGTGTGTATGCCTGTGTGCACTTAATTGTGTGTGTGTACAGATGCACTTGTAACATATGCACCTATCTGTAAAGACCAGAGAACAATCTTGGCTATAGTCTTCAAGCACCATCCAACTGGCCCAGGACATATCCAATTAGACGAGGCTAGCTGGCCAGTGAGCCCCAGGAATCCTCCTGTCTCTGCCTCTGTCTCTCTTAGGCTAAGATTTTAAGATGTGCCTATATACCTGGCTTTTAAAATGTGGATTCTAAAGATTAAACTGAGGTCTTTGTATGTATAAAGCAAGAACTTTACTGGCTGAGCTATCTCCCTCTTTAGGAGCAAAAAAAACCTACAGAAGGAAATAGAATTCCCGTTTCCAGAATTCTGAATAGAAGGACACATTGGCTACAGAGACACATAGAGGAACAGATAGATCATCATCATAGTTGGTGGCTATGCCCTTAAATGCCTTTGTTAAAACTCCATCAGAAGGATGAACCAAAGTAGAGTGTTTCTTACTTGATGAGGGGATCCCTGGTCTTTACCTGTCAGTCTAGCTGATAAAATACTTGGAGCATAAAAATCTTCTACATGATATTTGATGTTACATGGCAACTTGAGTGGTGTGGCTCCTGAGAACACAAAAATATTTTCTTTCCTCTTGTTTTGCAATGCGCAAATCTCAAGTGGTGATGGACTACTTACTGGCTCTTCAACAGCACTGAAATCTTCGAAGTTGACTGTGATTCCAAAAATGGAAGGAAAAAAAAACAACCACCACCACCAACAACAACAACAACTATTTATCAGAGGACAGAACTCTTTCATGAAGGCAACTGCCCAGTTAAATAGAAGTTTGACCTTGAGACCATAGAGAGAAGACAACAGAGAGAATATGACTCTGCCCTTATCTTCCTTGTGTGTGGTTATTTAACCATGGGCAACTGTTAGATGAGAGTGATTTTGCTTCCCATGTCCTTGGATATAGCCACACTATCTGAGAGTTCCTGATGGTTTTATTCTTCCTTGTTTACCATGGCTTTGCTCCATTAACTCAATTATATTTCAAGGAGTGATGATGTCGTAAATGAACTCACCATCCCAATCTAGTTGATGAAACTCAGTTTCACCATACAAGGTGTACCTAACCTTTGGAATAATGGGCAAGCTTGGCTCGCAGAGAGTCTCATTGCTCCCAAGCCTTTACAGCAAATTCAATAATGTATATCAGTCATTTTGCAATGCTGGATCTTTGGATGCACCAACAGGTCCTTCCTGTAGTGTGGCATTTTAACAATTTACATTTTACTTCACAATGTCAGAACACTTTACCTCTATAGTGTACTTTTGTTTTGTATAAGTGGCACTTATGATAAACACACATACTACAGCCACTTAATAAATGTAGGCAAGAATTTTATTCAAGGCACTCTGAAAACTCTGCCTAAGATGGGTATATGCCCAAAACCATGTGTTAGAGTAGGTAGGTGAGATATGATCTTACGTTGCAAAAGCACTTACAGAAAGAATAGCAATGTTCCCATTTATTAAAGCCCAGCAAATGTCTTTGCTTTGTATGATTTCTATAGAATAGCGTGAACTATAAAATTACTATTTTCTACATTGCTATATTGGGGAGCTTTTAGAAGTCCTGCTATTGGTATTTATAATTTTAAATTTCCTTAGGATTACATGCGACATCCTGTTATTTAGAGTTGTAGGTTCCAAAATGGAAAAACAAAAACTCCTCTCAAGAGTTAATTTGTAGCAAGTGTTCCTTAAATATACAAATGGCAACATTGTTTCCAAACAAGGTAATTACAACTGTGTACAGAATGTTTCTTCATTAGTAGCAATTAAATAATTTACTAAATTATGCAATAATTCATGATGACACATGCTAACCCTGCTCGATTACAGGAGCTGGTGATAAAAGAATTCCTTGCATTCGTGCCTAGATGGAATAAGAATGGTAATTTTTGATTCATAGACAAGTCAGTTTACAACTGTAAAATTGCTAAGTAGTGCTGGATGCAAGGAAAACACATGATAAAGTATTTGAGCATCATGGCATATTGGTCACCCCCATAGAATTCATATGTGGAGTTTGCCTAAATCCTGGTCTTATATCCTAGGACATGTCACTTCATTTCTCTGTTCCCTACTTCCCTTATTGTTAAAGGGAGCACTATGAGAAAAGAAAAAAAGAAAAAACAGAATGTAATTTGATGAAAAGAATTTTGAAAGAAAAAATCATGTCTGTTACACAGGAAATCCCAGGAAATGGTCAGCCAGCAGGAGAGGAAATGGCAGCAACAGTAGTAGAATTGAATCTTCATCCAAAGTCATTTTGAAGGGCTGTAGAGATGGCTCAGTCCTGATTTATAATCCCAGCTCCAGGGAGGGAGTTGGAACCAGGAAGATCCTTTGAGCTCACTGGCCAGCCAGGCTAGTCAATTGTGA
The DNA here is from genome assembly GCA_019843815.1 of Montemys delectorum. Lineage (NCBI taxonomy): Eukaryota > Metazoa > Chordata > Mammalia > Rodentia > Muridae > Montemys > Montemys delectorum. The sequence goes on along the minus strand of JADRCD010222619.1, from coordinate 45,637 downwards.
GCTCCGATTCCTTAAAAGACCCTGGCTCCAAAACCAAGGTGGAAAGCAATAAAAAAAAAAGATATCTAACATCATCACTCTCTAGCCTGCTTATACATACACATATGAGCATGTGTACACATATATACACACATATGCACACACATAACACATATACACACATACATATGCACACATACATATGCATGCACAGAGAGAGACAGAGAGAGAGATATTTTAATTCCATAAAATGATCTTAGTGGGGGGGGGGGTTTAGGAGGACACAAGATTGTGATCATACACTGGATACCGCACTCTGATGTGACAAGATAGCCTAATTTAATTATATTCCTCTTACATAGGAACAATTTTTAATTCAAGAGGAGGGCAGTGATTATCTTTTAATACAAATTAGACATAGTTAGAAGACAAACATTTTTATTAAGACAAAAATACACACTAGATCCTGTCCTGGCTCTAGTGCCCAGGGCATACACGCTCTGCCCCGGACTTAGGCATAAATACTAGATGGGCTTCTGTGAAGGAGAAGAGACTGCAGGTAGAACCCATGTGGGATGAGTCCCAGGCTGTAAGCAGGGGGCTCAGATATGAGCATCCAAACTACTATTGACATGCGGCACAACTGTCTGAAATGTCAATAGATACAAAATGAGGATTTCATAATGCAGAATAATTGATTACCCTGCTTGACTGAACAGGAACATATTTTCTCTATGAGAGCAAAATAATGACAGCATTCGCTCCTGGAAACTTCCTCAGTTCAGGACTTGAATTTCCCAGCAAAACCCATGTGACTTTGTGGTCTTGATCGCCACGCATGACGACGAAAATAGGGAAAACTGGAATTGCTTATCTTTTCTCCATTATTTTGTATTTATATACAATCATAGCTTTTTAAAAATAAGATACAGCCTTTCTACTAAGCGTGTATATTAATAGAACTGTCTGTTACAATTTCAGAGCTGAAATGGGTGAGATACAAAAATCAAGTAACATTCAATTTATCTTATTCATCCTCAAATGCTCTGCTGAGCTTTAGTGAAATAACACTGCCTTCTATTTTACTCTTCCTCTGTGTGCCGTGATGCTGAGCTCATTGGCTCTCTGTGTTTTACTAAGTATAATTTAGCTTTATGACTACCAAACCAAGCGTTAATCTTTGCAGTAAGAGTATAAAACGGGCAAGGTAAGAAGACATCTATTTCCTTGAGCATGGTTTCTTTCTTATGCCCTGATTCCCCACCCCACCCTGAAAAAAAGAAAACATTCTCTGAATAGATTCAGTTTGATTTTTAATTTTTGTCTGTCTGGGTTTTTAATAGGGTCTTATGTGGCCCAGATTGGTCTTGAATTCACAGGACAGTCAAGGATAGTGTGGAATTCCAAATCCTCCAGGTCCACCTCCTGACTGCTAGAATGACAATGTGTGTCTCCACATCCCGTTGAGTGTTGGTAGTATGAAGGATCCGATTTGAGGAATGTGAAGGAAAGGCCAGAGATGGAGCTCTGGACCCACCTTTAGATGTCCTCTCCTCTCTGACTATGTATAGTGTATGCTGCTGTGAACCTTCAGTGCTGCATGCTCCTTTGCCTTTTCTGTGTATTGTTATCTGCATTGTAGAGCCCTTGTGTTCCTATTTCTACTAAGATGTGAACTGGATCACAAGGTCTAACCTAGATGGAACTTTCTTCAGGAAGCCCTTCTCAAAAAATTTAGCTCTGTACACATTAACCTCTCTTGGTTTTTTTTTTT